>SNQJ01S0056963.1:11723-54967 GCA_010110895.2 Picea sitchensis
CTCTTGTTGACTTGTACTCTATTCAGTTGTTGCTGAAAAACCCCCGAATTGAAGTCCATAATAAAAAGAAAAATTGTACATACATCTTGTGTTCCTTGTGGAGATGATTTGTTGATGATATATTGTTGATATATGTTGTTGATATGTATTCACATATAACTGATTATTAATGATAGAAATGAGTAATGAGTAAATGTCGAATGCTAACTAATGAGTTTTGTGTAAGAGGGAAGTTTTGGGAAAAAGATCCCCACACTCATTCACCCCCCCTCTAAGTGTGGTAAGTGTGTCCAACACAAATGGATAATTAAACTGAGTATACTGTTATTCTCTATCAATGCAAAAGATCAATAGGTGGAAGGAAAGTTGGCGTTATTGATGAAAGATTGCTATATTTTTTAGGCAAATAATCAAGCAGAGCCATCTAAGTTGATATCACAGATGGTGGAAAAATGCGTTATTTGCACGAAACATGCGAAGAGGCAGGTTTCGGGTACCAAATGAGAACAAAGATAAATAAATGAAACGTTTCAACTCCTTTGATTGTAACCGAAAACCTCTGGAACTATTGAGATTCCAACGCATAAAAATTTGTATAAATATACATTTTGAAGAAAGAAAAAAGGTTGGACCTTTTTTATTAACTGTAATAGAGACTGTCTCTTTTCGAGATTAATACAAAGAAATCCGGAGATTCCTAATTCCGTCACTACTGTGTTATAAGTTTTTTCTCTCTGTTATTTCATATTCATTCTTATTTCACTTATATACATCTGATGAAGGTTGCATTGCAATTTAGTAAAACTTCTACTGCAGTGATTAATATTTAGCTATCTATTATTTATAGTTTTTCCTCTGTATCGGCTACTAGCAAGTACAAGAACTGTGAACCTTTAGGTTGTCATATTTTATGTTTCATCAGACCATTTCTTATCTTATTTTCTTCTTTTGTTTACAGAGTGAGATGATCTCTCGATAGGAGCCTTATTCTATAGATAGCTTAATATTTTTCCCATAATTCATACACCATTTATTTCAAATATAACGCAGTTACAGAAAAAGGCCTTTGGTTTGAATTTTTCTTTTAATATTGATTTCTAAAGTTCTCTTTTATAAAATCAAATTGATACAGCATAAAAAACTTTCTCGGATTTCTTTACATTTTTTTGTTCCTCTATGACTATCCCTGTTGTAAGACAACCCAATATTGAACCCGGCTTGACATATCAAACCCATATCACTTTAAATATCTTTGATACCATACTTAAAATGGCTAACACCCAGGTAGAACTTGAACGTTCATGGGCTACAATTGAAAGGGATATAAACATCTAGGAACAGTTGGAATCCATACAGCAACAACCTATAAATCAACCCTAGCTTCCTTTCCTGAAGGTATACCCTCATCCCTTTTTTACATATTACTAACTTTCGGATGCCTATACAATGTACCTTTTAAAGCCTTAAGTACAGACTCCAGAACAACATCATTTTGGCGTCGTTGCCAGGGACGAAGTTACGAAACCTTTTCCCTGGGAAGAAGGACATATTTTCAAGTTTCACCCTTTGATAGTGAACAAAGAGTGAGCACTTTCTAAAGGCTTTTCTTATATTTCACTTGGTGACTCTACATATAAGTAAGCTGGCATCCGGTCGAAGGAATACCTGAAAAAAACCCAGAGAACAAGCAGACCACACCTGCTTCAGATCCCAAAAAAATATTAAAAGCTAGAGGTTCTCTTAAGCCGACTTATGTAATCTATCAGCTTAAACACCTGCAGCCCAAGACCAAAAGTTCTTGTGAACCTTAAACTTCGCATAGTACACCTCCTGAAACCACTAATTCATTTTTATTCATCTCTGTGGTTAAAAGTGAAATCCTTCCGAAAACCTTTGTCGGACACAAAGGTAAAAACCCGACAGTAAATTTATCAGCAGTTGATATCCTGTTGATTCTCCTTTTAGACCTCCTGACCTCACCAAGTCTCGAAGAGTATACTATATACTCAAATATCACACCCACGGGATCCCCTGATTACGTCTCCTACAAATCCGAAGAGCCAAGTCCTCGCATCTCTGATCACTCGTCTTTGGCCTTCCCGTCTCACGAAGAAGCTAAAGATTTTCTTTTAGTGTTCAAGAACCCTCTGTACAATACATCATTTCCTTATCCAGTAGTACAAATGGTAGCTGTCAGAGGAGGAGGTCGAGGGATTTTCGGAGGTGGAGGTGTTTTAGGAGGCGGTGGGGCTTGAGGAGGAGGAGCAGGAGGCCAAGGGCCTCTCCCTCCTCCCATAGTTTTTGCTAAAGTGGCTGCAAGATATGCGCCTTTGGTTCTACCTGTCCCTCTTCATGAACTTCCTAAAAATTATATAAAAAACTTACCTAAGTTTACAGGAGAAGGAGACTTGACCGCAGCCGAACATATAAACTTCTTCGATCAGTTCGTGGATATCCTAGGTCTCGAACATGAAGATGTGTATTCGAGGCTTTTTGTCCAAAATTTCGAAGGACAGGTATGAACCTAGTTTCGAAGCCTACCCGTAAGGTCTATCCTATCTTACGATGCCTTAGAAGATTCCTTTCTTAGACAATGGGGTGAGAGAAAAGACCACTTATATTCTCTAACCGAGTTCGGATCTTTAAAGAAAAATAATTCAGAAACAATTATGGAATTTATACAAAGATTTAATAAGTTGTATAATAAAATCCCAGCCGAAGTTAAACCATCCCAACCTGCAGTGAAAGTAACCTTCGCGGGAGCTTTCGAACCCGATTTTTCCCTCCTCTTAAGAGAAAGAAGAGGGACTACCCTAACCCAAATGCAGGATGATGTTGTAGAAATCGAATCTAACATGATGGCTTCTGGAAAGTTGAAGGCTAAGGTAGAAACAGGAAACCAAGAAGCCATATGTTTCAAGGAACAAGTCAGACCCTCAGGGTCTAATAGATCCACAGATGATAAAATGGACGATATGGCTAGGATAATCAAGGAATTGTCTAATAAAATTTCTAGGATGGAACTGGATCAATCGAAAGCTGATCCATTCGTTAAAAGAGAATTCAGGAGAAACCCCAACCTTCAAAATCAACAAAGACAGACTAAAAATGAAGATCAGAAAATTCAAACCCCTTTAAAAAATGAAAATTTTATAGGAGGAAATGATCTGGAAGACTTCAAAGGTCTGGAAGAAGATGTGACAAATTTGGGTGACAACTGCACTCAACCTTATATAACTAAAGAAGATTATGAGAAGTCTTTAAGCACACAGTAACCCTCAGATGCAGATGATGACATAAATAACACAGATGTCTCAGACCATCAAGAAGTAACTGATTCAATAATGGTTGAAGTCCAATCTAGGTATAACCTGAGGTCTAAAAACAAGTCCGCGTTGATTTCTCAACCCAGGAAAATTCTCCCTAGAGGTGAAGTATATGTGCCCACCCCAAAGGAGACCGAAACATCTAAAGGGATTGACTTATTGGATCCAAAGATGAAGGAGGTTGAGACCCAAACAAAGGAGATCAAGATGGTCGATACAAAAACACTGGTAATTAAGATCATGAGTAATAAATCAACTTAGACAAATAAGTTGGAGAAGAGAGAGTCTGAGATTTCAACCAGAGAAACGGACAAAGGTGGTGGCGGTTTTAGTTTTGAAAATGAGATAAATAGAATCAAAATACCTATCCCTCTGGTTGAATTAGCAAAGAATCCTACATATCGTAAACAGATAACCAAAGTGATAGGTTGTTCAAACCAAGAAATCCAATCCAACGTGATAAAATTGGAAGACGATAAGCCCAATATCAATTTTGGTCCACATTTCGAGGGTGCTAGAGACATTGTCGCTCCTTTCTATATCACCCTAAATGTGCATGATCGACTGTTGCATAACCGCATGCTAGACTCTGGAGCTTCACATAACATGATGCCCAAAACTATTATGGATAGACTAGGCCTCAATATCACCAAACCTTACAGATATCTTTACTCTTTCGATTCGAGAAGAGTTAAGTGTATGGGTATGATAAAAGATTTAGTAGTCACTCTTGCACAGGTCCTAGTCAAAAGCGTCCTGATGGATGTAGTTATTGCTGATATCCCCCCAAAGTATGGCATACTACTATCAAGGTCGTGGGGGGGCAAACTTGGGGGGTCCCTCCAACTTGACATGACTTACGCCACAATTCCTATGTTTGGTGGATAACTTACTCGGTTATACAAAGAAACGAGGCTAGCCTATACAGTGAGTGATCCTCAAAATCCTAACAATTTTCTTGTTTACATTGCAGATCAAGATCTAGGAAATTGTATTTTGTCTTTTGATGATGGTCTAGATAGCTGCACAGAGGAAAATTACGTAGATGAGAAAGAATCTGAAAATATGCATAGCACAGGGATCTGGAAAAAAAAAATCGACGGTGCTCTATCATGTGAAGGAGAAGGTGTAGGAGTACTGTTTGTGGCACCTGAAAATAAATCTGTTGTCCCTTTTTCTTACAGGCTTCAATGGGATATAGACTACACTAACAATGTATGTGAATATGAGGCCTTAATATTAGGATTGGAAGCTGCCAAGAAGCTGAACATAAAGAACCTGGAAGTATATGGAGATGCTGAGTTGATAGTCAAACAAATGAATCGACAATACCAGGCCAAACACCCTAGATTGAGAGCATATAGAAATTGTGCTTGGGATCTAATGGAGAATTTCTTCTCATCTGTAAATATTCACTTTATCCCACGCGTCGAAAATTTGCAAGCCGATTCGTTAGCCAAGGTAGCCTCAATGTTCGCTCCCCCCACAGTTTTTAAATTAAAATACCATATAGAGGTAAGGCACAGACCATCCATCCCAAACAACATACAACATTGGTAGATTTTCGAGGATGACTAACAGATCAGGAAGTTCCTAGAAGCAGTGGGCAAATTTTTTGAAACTCACATCGATCAAGAGAATCAAAATGATCACACATGGATCATGCAAGAAGGAGAAGACCCTCAGGAGTTCCGAGAAAAAAATACCAACCATCGCATGTTAGTTTTAAAAAGTAATCAGATTCCAAAGGGATTAATCCCCCTAGAAAGACTTTTCAATCAAAATGACATGCCTTTAAAATCCACTCTCCAACCCCAACCATAAGAGGTTGAAGATTGCGACGTAGGAACAAAAGAGGAACCTAGGATGGTGAAAATATCGAAGTACCTTCCTCCTGAGCTGAAAAATAAGTATAAATATGTTCTTGCATGATATAAAGACGTTTTCGCTTGGTCTTACGAAGAGCTTAGGACCTATGACACTATTGTGATCGAACATAAGATACCTCTGAAGCCTGGTGTCAAACCCTTTAGGAAAAATCTTAGACAAATCAACCCTATCTTATTACCCATAGTCGAAAGAGAAGTTAAGAAGATTTTAGATGCGAAAATAATAGTACCATTGAGATACTCCGATTGGGTGGCAAACCTGGTCCTAGTTAGAAAAAAGAGTGGGGAGATTAGATTGTGTGTTGATTTCATAAATTTAAATAAATCTTCCCTCAAAGACAACTATCCTTTACCTAAAATGGATCATGTTTTAGAAAAGGTAGTTGGAGCAAATAGGATGTCTATGATCAACGGTTTCTTTGGGTACAATCAAATTGATGTAAATGAACAAGATAAAGAAAAAACATCCTTCACTACACCCTGGGGTACATTCATGTATGATAAAATTCTTTTCATTCTAACGAATGTAGGTGCCACCTTCCAGCGTGCTATGGATATCACTTTCGTTGGTGAAAGAGACAAGTTTGTAGTTATCTATCTCGACGATCTAACTGTTTTTTCCAAATCTGACGAAGATCATTTAATACATCTCAAACATACTTTTGAAAAATTCCATAGGTTTGGTCAGTCTTTAAACCCCAAAAAGTCTCACTTCGCCATGCGAGAAGGTAAAAGCCTGGGCCATATTGTGTCCCGAGACGGAATTAAAATTGATCCCAGCAGGGTTCAAGCTATAGACACAATAAATATTCCTAGAAATGTAAAGGAAATTCAGTCATTCTTAGGAAAGATAAACTTTTTGAGAAGGTTTATCCCAAACTTTGTTGAAATTGTGAAATTGATTATAGGTATGTTAAAGAAAAACAGTGAGGTAAAATGGACACCAGAGGCCAAAGAATCATTTGCACGTATCAAGAGGGTTATAAGTGAGGCACATGTACTGGAAAGCCTCGACTATCTAAAGGATTTTATCATTTTCTCATTCGCCTCTGAGCATACCATTGCCGCGGTGCTCCTCTAGAAAAATGAGGGAGGCTTCGAACAACCGATAGCATTTTTTAGCAAAAGTCTCAGAGACGCGGAACTAAAATATGATATAATGGAAAAACAGGCATATGCTATGGTAAAGGCATTAAAGGCTTTTAGAACTTATGTATTGCATTCCAAGATAATCGCGTATGTACCTACTAGCTCTGTAAAAGACATTTTAGTGCATCATGACAGTGACGTCAAAAGGGGACGGTGGCTTGCAAAAATTTAGGAATTTGATCTGGAAATAAAGCCGACAAAACTAGTAAAAGGTCAAGGTTTGGCTAAACTCTTAGTTGAATCTAATTTCAGAGCCCTCGGCATAAACAACATACAGGGATGTGGAGAATATGAAGATATGAGCGAGCTCTATGAGCAAATAAGTGAAATTAGAATTGAAGAGAAGTTCACCTCCTCTAACTGGTACAAAAACATAGTATCCTACCTACTGACTTTGAAGAGCCCGAGTGATTTATCTCCATCCAAATACAGAACGCTAAAACTACATGCGGTCAAATACTTTATATCTGAGGGTAGATTGTTTTGGAAGGACCCACTTGGATTCCTGTTGGTTTGTTTGGTTGAATCTAAAAAAGAGGAGGTCATAAGAGAATTCCACGAAGGAGTGTGTGGGGAACATCATGCTTGGAGAGCGACAGCTTATAAAAACCTGAGGGCAGGGTATTATTGGCCTAAACTTTTCTCGGATATAAATTCCAAAGTGAGGGCTTGCGACCCTTGCCAACTATTCGCAGGCAAGCATAAACTCCCAGCATTACCTTTAGTTCCAGTCAAAACAGAGGCTCCTTTTCAGCAGTGGGGACTGGATTTTATAGGAAAAATTAACCCCCATTCTAGTGCTCAACACAAATGGATCCTAACCGCCACAGATTAATTTACTAAATGGGTAGAGGCTATTCCTACCAGGAGGGCTACATATTCGGTGGTAATAGATTTCCTAGAAGAAAATATTTTATCTAGATTTGGTTGCCCCCGAAAGATAGTAATAGATAATGCTCAAGCTTTTAAATCTATGGCTATGATCAGTTTTTGCCAAAAGTACAATATTGTACTCGGCCATTCTACGACATATTATCCCCAAGGAAATGGACTGGCCAAGTCTTTGAACAAGATTCTGATCAACATAATTAAGAAAGTGTTGAACGAGAACAAGAGATCCTGGCATGTACATTTAAAATACACACTATGGGCAAATAGGATTGGCACAAAAAAATCCATCGGCATTTCTCCTTTCCAGATGGTATATGGGACTGACATGGTATTACCTATAAACTTGGCACTTCTCGTAATGAAACTATGGCAAGATGAGAAAGAAGAACCAAACCACATCACAAGGAGAGTAATTCAGTTGATCGAATTACAAAAGCACAGGGTTGAGGTGGACGAAAGATTGCAAAATTATCAAGACGACATGAAAACGTTATTTGACTGTAAGACAAAAGACAAAGAGTTTCTTCCGGGTGATTTGGTCTTAAGATGAGATGATAAGAAGGAAGATTCGGCGAAACACGGTAAATTCGATCATATTTGGTATGGACCTTTTAGAGTTGCAACTTCCGAAGGAAAATATTCATTTTTATTAGAAAACCTAGATGGTAAAATCTTCAACACCCCTGTCAATGGGCATTATCTAAAACACTACATGAAATAATTGGTTCCCAAAGGATTTCCATTGTATATACTGGTTTGTATTTGCTTTCTATTTCATGATTCCCTTGAGGTAAGTTTTCAATTTTTATTAATTAGGTCAATATAAATAGAGATACACGGTTTTCAAATACATTTAACTCTTTTAAAGGACACTCTTTGTGTTTACAGGATTTCAGTTTGCAAACTAAACGAACGAAGGGAGAAAACAGAAGGTCATGTATCGGAGATTTGCATTCGCCGAAAACAGGTGACAGAAAAGGTTTTCAGTTATTTTAAAAAATGGTAAGGTAAAGGTACGAACTCCTAAAAATTTCGTTCCTTCAGAAATAAGAGATCTCCAAAAAATCATAAAGGTCCCATAAATCTAATGTTTTTACTTAATTGATTACTAAAAAGTACAGTTACTTGCTCTGGATCCTAATAATTTTAACCTAAAACATAGATAGGTGGTAGTTAAAACAAACAGAAAGTGAAGCATCTTTGGGGAAGGGTTTTCAAAAAAGAGGTTTAATTTTTGACCCCTACCCCTCAGGATACAAACATCTATCTGTCACCTTTCTTTCGGTCTTCAGATTTTTCTTCTTAAAAGTGACAAATGTCTTTTCGGATTTATATACGTAGGGAGAAGAGATTATGTTTAAACTTTGAAAGTTGTAAGCGTGTTTTGGAAAGAAGGTTGGTCTTCACAACTTCTCGGTCTCTTACTAAACAAGTTATGCGTAGGTTGATCCTGACATTTCTAGATTTTTCAACAGTTTCGAAGGGTTAAGGCTTACTCGAAGGAAAACCCCCAGAAAAATGTTTACCCTTTTTCTCCCTGCGAACCAAGGTGTGGTGAAGGATAAGGGAAGGTTGGTACCAAGAAATCAAGGTAAGTTAACAGACCTCTGTTGCAATATATTATACAAATATCACCCCTCATACAAACTGATTGCCCCCACTTCATGTTCTAAAAAGAAAATTATAAGACAGATGGTGAAAAGAAAGTCATATCTAATTGTACATCTAGTCTAAAGAGACGATGAAAGGAAATTCAGAAATGATTGCCCTCATCTCATCATTTAAATGCATAAATATATTCCAAAGTGGTGAAAGGAAATTCATCAAAAAAGGGGCAGATAACTTCACCGGGGTACTGAACAGGCCTGCTGGTAGTGAAGCAATATCTGAAATGTCTGTAAGGTTGTTATACAATATTTTCACTCTACTCTAGTAATCAACTTTCTCGAGACTGGATCCTCATCCTAAGTCCAAACAAGACTCCCCGATTAAAAAAATGCAATAAATTTCGTTGGGTGTAAGCCAAAAACTACGAGATCTGTTGGATTTCCTAGACATGTTTTGATTTGTCTTAATGCAGACCTAAACTCAGTAAAGAGAAAGAGAAAGTGGTGAAAGGGACTGAAGTTGAGTAAGAAATATATTTGAGTATTGAAAAGCCTTACAGCAGTGAAAGACAAAAATCTTTTCTTCCCTCTGTTTATCTTTTCCCTAAAGCAAGTTTCACATAAGTGAAACCAGTGACTCCATTTACCCAATACAAGCACGTGGTCTACTATTCTTCCCGCCTCACATGAAAACGGGATCCCTAGTTGGAGCCTATGTTGGACCCGCCTTTTTCATTTGGTTCAAATTTATTTTAAAATTCAAATGTTAGTTCTTAAGTTCTTTTTCTCTTCGTGACATTCACCTACTGAAAATTCCAGTAGTCTCGACATGCGAAATAGCGAGGGATGTGATGTTTCATAAGTTACCACTTTTTATCGTTAAACGAAGATTGTTGCTTTTTTTACCTCGAAATATCACTCTTCGGGGGTTACAAGTCACAAGATTTACAAAACCCGATGTGCGAAGTCACGAAAAGTTTTAAAATCTTACCTCAGGTGAAAGCTAAGAGTGAGATCATGTAAAACCCAGTCAAGTGCTGTCAGGATTTCGCGTATCGACGTTCACTCTCTCCTAAAACATTACTGCTAAAACTCTGAAAGATGAAGCCACAAAACCTTTACCTAAGTAACCCAGGTTAGAGTCAGGGTTGATTAGTTTTGACCATGATTTAAGTTTCTCGGGATTTCACGACTCGACATACATTCCTCCAGAAACTATACCTTCGAAGTCTCGAGCCACTAAGTCGTGATATAAATTAAAGAATAATCAATTAAAACACTTAATCCTAGTTACGTCTTTGCTTAACTAAATCTAATCATCGCAATCTCAGGTTTTAGATGCTCGAAAGGTTAGAGTTAAAAGTCTCGATATGGTGAACGCCGAAATGTTGATTTAAATCCTGATTAAGGAAGCCAAGCCAGCATAATTAATGTTTAATGCAAATGATAATAATGTACAGTTTACGAGGTAATTTCAAATGTTTCTTGCGCCATCTTGTGCCATGAACCATCAAATTTTATGGCATTAATTGGAAATAAGGCGAAACGGCAAAGTAAGAATATGGTTTTTATTGCCAAAATCTCTATCTAAATATGATAGGACCATTATGTTCGTAAGGACATCGATATGTTAAATGGTCAAAGATATAGATCTTTTGCTTCCTATTTTATTCATAAAGTTCATTTCTATCTCGCACAGAGAAGTTTTCTCAGTAAGTTAACATCTATATGTATACGCATTTTTATTGTAGAAGAGCTAAGTTACCATCCCCTTTCATGGCCCCGCGAAAAGCATCCAAGGCAAGCGCTGAGGTTTCAGGACAAGGTTCTGATAATGTTTTGGATGCTTCACCTCGAAGTGTTGATTATGTACGAACCTGGTCATATGTCTCAGAGGTTTTGCAATCAGATGTGGTGAACTATTCATATGATTCTAGTGACAATGAGAAAGATGACATGACTACCAAGTACAAGATCGTTGTCAAGGCAGAGATGCACAAAGTAGTGGCTAGGCCATGCCTTCTGCCTTACTATGACATGATCTGATGGGTGCTAGATCATGTAGACATCCCTACCAAAACCATCATCAGCGAGCAGAAGGTCATTGTTGGGACCTTTAGACCAGACAACTTATAGAAGATGTACAAGTTACCACCCACGTCGGACTTCACATACAATGCAAAGTTTCTAGAGGGTTTTAAACAGAAGGAATGCAAGCAATACGTGAAAATTTTATCTGATTTGATCAAGGATTGGGTCTCACACCCAGTGAAGTTTAGGGCAAATAGTAATGGAATTTATTCCATATCTTCTTTGGAACCACAGTTCAAATATGTAGCGATGATGACTTGTAGATTGTACGGGAGGGAAGACACCATGCATTTTTTCCTCCCATGCGTGCCTTTGATGTACACAGTAGTAGAAGGCTCTTCTTTCGACTCGGCCAAAATGTTATCAGACAGTCTGACTAGTCGGATTACAGAATATCGGACGTAAAAAGCGAGCGGGAAAGCTGCTTCATTTTTTTTGTTCGCATACCTCATGGACGGAGTATGTTCCATGACACCTTTTCCCTTGATGAATTGGAGTTGGGATCCATCGAATGTTGAGCTAGTCCATGTATACCATTCTAATCTTTGGGAGGACAAGGCTTCAGATTTTGTATACGAAATCTTCAACTGGGTAATGGTACCGATGCATGTTGCCATCTTTGGTAATCTTCCACCTAGGATATTAGATAGCCTCACGACAAATTTAAGCAGAGTGATTGATTGGTACGTGGAGAAATAATTTTCATACATCAGGGTTTTCGGCGCTTCCATCCCTCTACATGATTTACCCTTACTTATACCTGATAGGTTGGCTTGTCGTGAGATCGCTAGGAAAACCGTAATTGGTGGTATAAGTAAAGAACTGAAAGGGTTTTCAAAGGGGGTATGGCCAACTTTTCCTATTCATTTAAACACCTATTCATTATTAGACTTCCGGCATGCAAAGTCCGAGGCAGCAGCCCTAGAAGATATAAAGTTGGTTCACATCGAATTCAAGAAACACAATCCACACAGGGTTGTGAGTAATCATTTAGCCAGGTGTGGCCTTAAAAGATTTGAGCACGACAATTCGCCTCATGATGATATTTTCGGAGGCATGAAATCTTATGATGAGGTTTTGTCTTGAATACAAGCCATGTCACCTGAAGAGAGGGTCGATGTTGTCAGATTCCAAGAGCATAGGTGGAGATTCCTTCCTCCAGTATTAAGGGGTGAAGATCCGACGATAGCAGAGGTGCAGAAAACAAAGGCCGAAGGCTCCAAAGATTCAGCACCCAGCCAAGAAGAACAACAGGATAAAGAAGAGAAAGTTGGGGGCCCGAAATAGGAAGTTGAGGCTTTCGATACTCCAAACGAACCAACTTCAGTCATTACTCCCAGGAAATATTCTAAACAGGTCAACAATCCCATCGCCTACATTACCCCCCTACAGTCTGCAAAGTAGATCCCGGACGTAGGTTGGATTTTGGGTGAAAATTTGACACCTATATCAGTAGAAGAGCTACCTCTGAATGAATTCTTCTTCGATAAGAAGAGGAAAGTGGTTGTGAGACAAGAACTCTACCAAGAGGCATGTACTGTCTCTAAGAAATTTAAAATTTTAACTGATGGGAGAAATATGAAGAAAGAAGAATTCACGATGCAAATAGTAGGAACATTGGGGGCTTTTGCCACAGTGAACCAATATTCAGTCAGGACCCTAAAATATCAGCTAAAATGAAAAAATCATTTGATCAAGACGCTAGAGGCTAAACTAGCTACAGCAGAGGTTGCTGCTAAAGATCAGGCAAGTGCAACTTTAGAGCAAGCAAGAATAGAAGATCAAAAAGAAATCGAGCAGCTTAAAGTCGATCTTGAACAGACATAGTTGATGGTTTAGACGAGTCAGACTCAGATAAGCCAGCAGGGAGAATTGATAGACCAGCTTAGGTCCAAACTAGAATTCACCGAAATCTAGGTAATCAATATCGGGATATTTCAATCCCAAGTAATAGAGATCAGAAAAAGGTTATCGGCGGCGCAGCAGGGTCTGCTTGTTAAAGTAGAAACAATTCAAAGCAACTTCCAACTCATTGATCAAATTTTGGAAAACCTCTCTCTTAAATAAAGGGAAGTCGGAGCAGCTCGGGTGGTGTTCCAGGAGTCTATTATAGCCAAAACGAGAAGGGAAACAAGCAGTAGTTCTAGTTTTCCCATCGCAAAGCAGACCAGGGGTAATATCTTGTTGAAAGAATGGGAGCGAAGTATATCCGAAGGCAAACAACAAGCTATGAAGCTAAAGAAATCTTGCGAAGAAATTTTTGGTTTGTTATGTGAGATTTGGTTGGGTTCCGATGGTGAAAGTGGCATGGAGATACTGGGTCAGATCAATATAGCTAAATATATGCTAAATATCAAGGAAAATGAAGAAAGAGAATTAGCCAAAATATCACAAATAACTCAAACAAACATAGTGCAAATAGACAAATGGATAATTAAACTGAGTATATTGTTATGCTCTATCAATGCCAAAGATCAACAGGTGGAAGGAAAGTTGTCGCTATTGATGAAAGACTGCAATAGTTTTTAGGAAAATAATCAAGCAGATCCATCTAAGTGATATCACAGTTGGTGGGAAAATGCGTTATTTGCATGGAGCATGCGAAGAGGTAGGTTTTGGGTACCAAATGAGAACAAAGGTAAAGAAACAAAATGTTTCGACTCCTTTGATTGTAACCAAAAACCTTTGGAACTATTCAGATTCCAGCACATAAAAATTTGTATAAATATACATTTTGAAGAAAGAAAAAAGGCTAGACCTTTTTCATTAACTGTAATAGAGACTGTCTCTTTTCGAGATTAATACAAAGCAATCCGAAGATTCCTAATTCTGTCACTACTGTTTTATGAGTTTGTTCTCTCTGTTATTTCATATTCATTATTATTTCACTTATATACATCTGATGAAGGTTGCATTTTAATTTAGTAAAACATCTACTACAGTGATTAATATTTAGCTATCTATTGTTTATAGTTTTTCCTCTGTATTGGCTACTAGTAGGTACAAGACCTGTGAATCTTTAGGATGTCATATTTTATGTTTCATCAGACCATTTCTTATCTTATTTTCTTCTTTTGTTTAGAGAGTGATATTCTCTCTCTATAGGAGCATTATTCTATAGACATCTTAATGTTTTTCCCATAATTCATACACCATTTATTTCAAATATAACGCAGTTACGGAAAAAGGCCTTTGGTTTGCATTTTTCTTTTAATATTGATTTCTAAAGTTCTCTTTTATAAAATCAAATTGATACAGCATAAAAAACTTTTTTGAATTTCTTTACATTTTTTTGTTCCTCTATGACTGTCCCTGTTGTAAGACAACCCAATATTGAACCCAGCTTGACAGATCAAACCCATATTGCTTTAAATCTCTTTGATACCATACTTAAAACGGCTAACACCCGGGTAGAACTTGAACATTCATGGGCTGCAATTGAAAGGGGTATAAACATTCAGGAACAATTGGAAGCCAGACAGCGACAACCTAGAAATCAACCCTAGCTTCCTTTCCCGAAGGTATACCCTCCTCCCTTTTTTACATCTTACTAACTTTTGGATGCCTAGACACTGTACTTTTTAAAGCCTGAAGTACAGACTCTAGAACAACACATCCAAGGAGGTTTCATCTAGTTGGATAGGCCAATATCGATCGACCTAGCTTATCACGCATATTACTGGATTAGCGTTAGTAGGGGAAGACCCAATACCTTTGTTAATGGATAAGTCTCAAGAGAAAACATTAGTGGAAAGGATTAAGGAAAAAAACGACACACATAGAGCATTCCATGGATTGGACGTCGCGATCATTAATGATGATGCCATCATATTTGTGACCCAGGTGATGGCTTGCAAGTTACTCAGGAAATGTCACAGAGAGTAGATGTCAGCAGGAGTAATAGAAACATAAGTGTGCACAGCAAAAGTGAAGATTAACTAGGTGAGATTTTTGGTGAACCAGATTTTATCTGAATGCAAGGAAGCGTGTGATAAAGGAACCATGCCTGGAAGCAAGGTATGTTTCTTTGTGGCATACTGTAAACAATATTGACAACAATGTCATTTTATACATTTATAAAGAGACAATCCAGCAGTGCATTGAGGACACACCATGCATCCTACCTCAGACAATTGAAGTATACAAAGACATCATGTGATTAAAATAAGGTCCACATCACATGTACATCCAAGAAAAGAGGGATCCAGGTAATCAATGGTTGTCAACCAGCTACAGACTGATGGAACAAGATGTCAGTCTGCTTGTAAATGGGAAGCATAGTGGAAAATGTCAGTGCCAGAAACAACATAGAAGGAGACACAACACCAAGAGAAGGATCAAGAAGAAGAATAGGAACATGAATATCAAGGGAATGGTGTAGGTGACACTCACAAAACATCACCACACACTTGAGAGAAGATAAAAGAGAATCCTAAGGAGCGATTGACACATAAACAAAAGAAGATTAAATGTAATATTTTCCTTATTTAGAGAGCATTAGAGTTACTTGTGTTATTTCAATTAATTACCATTATCATATGTATATCATGTACTGAGAAATAAAATTATAAACAAGAGACAAAAAAACCACAATAGATTTATCCTAGGAAAACCCCAAATGGGGGAAAAAACCAACAACCTCTCTTAAATAGATTTCGTTCACAAAGCAAGTCCAAAACAATAAACCCTATCTCAAAGGATATCTCAACCAAATATACCACCACAAATGAAACAACAACATAATGCCAAGATAGCACACCACTACCAAGAGTAGCACACAAGAGAGAGATACCAAAAATACTGAACAAGAAGAAACTATGTTAATGCAACAGTTGGGTCACCTTCTCCAAACTTGTACCTTGCTTCTGTGTAGCTGAGAGAGTGTGAGTGAGTAAAAAATTGATCCAAGGAACCTACTTATTTATAGTATTCATGTCCTTCTAACTGGGTTGAATTCTCTTCTAGGAAGGTGTATTTTCATTATTCTTTATTCTTCTCAGCCAAATTCTCTTCTGGGGTATTTCAACATCTATCTAATGGATCTCTTGCTTCTGAAATATTCTTTTCATCTAAGAAATATCATCTAGGAGGGAATATCCTCCCGCAACTACCAAACATCAACACTCCCTCTTATCTAGGGATCCATCTTTCATGATGTCTTCATATAGTAGTCCACTGACTACTCTGCAAACAACTAGTAAAACACAACTACCATGATGCCATTAGTAGCTCAAATCATCTGTCACATTCTCTGCAATCAAGTAGAACTTAGCTACTCGCAATGTGAATTCATAGTCGCCATGGAAATCAACTAGTAGTGCATAGATACTACAATTCCATCCAGTAGAATAAGACTATGTCGGTCCATAGTAGTAAACAACTACTATCCAATGGTACACAACAACTCCATGTATCAAACAACTACTATCCAGAGACATAATTTCACTCTCCTACAATCAACTGATAGCTACAAAATATACCACCATGCAATCCACCAGTCTCTATGATTATGCAACAATCAACTAGTAACACACAACTACTACCATTCCATCATCCATATCATAGTCTACAACCTCCATAACTATGCAATAATTAGATAGTTGCACACAACTACTACAATGCCATCGTCCATAGTCAAGATCTAAATGAATATGCAACAATCAACTAGTATCACACGACCACTACAATGCCATTAGCCATAGTCATCTGTATGACTATGCAACAATCATTTAGTATCACACATATCCTACAATCCCATCAACCATAGTCATACCTATGATTATGTAGCAATCATCTAGTAGCACACAACTACTACAGTGCCATCGTCCATAATCATAGTCCATGTCTCTATAACTATGCAACAATAAGCCAGTAGCACACACCTACTACAATTCCATCACCCATAGTTATAGTTTCATCTAGTAGAATGAAGCTACTCCCATATTCCTCATGACTATGTTTTTGATGTTTCTTCTCTCATCAAGTCTAACAATGCATTACCCCCTCAGTCACCTCACATGACTGATCTAGGGAACCCTTGGACAAAGGGGTTAGCCAGCATGAGAAGAAAAAAACACACCTCCCTCTCAACAAGGGTGGACATTATGTATCACGCCAAACTTTTCTATGGAGAACCTCGATCATTTTTCACTCCAAGTCAAATTAGAATGACTAATAGGATAAATATTGTGCATGGGCCATTCACCACTGGAAAAGCTATCATGGTTAATCCTATGAGTGAATGTATCATTATCCCTTGGTCAAATTAGCATGACCAATATAGGAGAATGTCTTCATGTTGGCATAGGGGCAGACCCAGGGCTCAATGCTTCAACAACACACCAACAAAACCCTAACTACCGACCCTTTTGGAAACACCCGTGAAGCATATGAAGTCTCACCCGAGGTAGAGGCAAGGGTGGTTGCAGGACTCCAATGTCTACAACCTTAGCTAGGACACAAATTTGTGATTACAATACTCTAACAAAGCACTTAGCAGTTTTCATTCATTATTACTTAACCTTTGTTCACAGTGCAGATAAACCCTAATTACAGTGTAGCGCAGTATTCAACAAGATTCAACACATTCAAGCACCAAGAACATCAACATAGATCATATATAGCATCTCATTCACATCATTAGGCACTAATCTATCATATTCATCTAAGCATACATCATTGCACTAAGCACTAATCATATAAACCATAAAACAACCAAAATGCACAAAGAAACCATAACACAAGATATGCGTGGTTCACCCCCAGCCTAGGACTACGTCCACCAACTCTTCGTCTTATTTATTATCTTATGTCAATCATCTACATGCACAGAGCCCCAAGGTCCTACTCCGCATAGGATCGGAGATTTGCGTGCACCTCACCAGATCTTCCTTCCCCGAGCTAGGTTATAGCACAAAGCCTTTACACAATCTCTTACAGTCACTTGCACTTAGCCTTGAAAGTCTCACATAGTATGCACAAATCCTATACAACTATCACTTGCACATAGCACATTGGCCTTCACTTTCCCTTAGCGCCTAGCTTCACACACTTGTGTTGCTACTTACATCACCTAGATTTCTATTTATACATTACAAAATGGGCCTAAACATGGGTAAACTCATGGGTTGACATCCCATACCCATCACATAAGCCAAAATCCCAAAAATGATTTAAAAAGGGGCCAAGATCCCGTGATCTCCACTTCGACTTGCGCTCCACCTTCGTCAGTCTGTCAAAGTCCCAAAATAGGTCAAACCTAACCAAGGATCTCCAAAACTTGGTCAAGGGCCAATAGGCTCCCATCACTCACCTATGACTCGTCTCGAGTCACTTTTCTTTGGTTAATTCTGCCCCAAAATCCTCAAGCTTGGCCTGAGCTTCTTCGACCTATTGTTGTGCCAAGGCCTCCTGCTCGGTGAACTCCTAAAGAACTGCCGCGTTCACAGGTCCCTCTAAGAATTGTTTGACTGAAGTGACTACTTGTTCCAACTCTGCTCCTCTTCCTTCAATCTCTTCAAACAGTTGGCAAGCTGCATCCTGGACTAGCTGGAGCCTCTGAGTCACTTCCATGACTTTTCTCTATATGGAATGGACTTGTTGTTTAACAGTGCATTGTTCCTAGGATCATTTCATTCTCTTAACTGCTGACAAGAGCTTCAACTATGCCTGAACTGTGGTTTCTTTCTTCTTGGCTTCCTGGAGTTGTGACTCCAGTGTCTTTAGTTCGGGATCCTCAGTGAGTTTCTCATAAGTCTGGGCGCTGTGATCACTTAGTTGTTTACATTCCATGGCGAAGGCCTTGATTCTCTCAATTTCTCTCCGAGTAGTTGCTTCTCTTTGATCTCGCACATCCTGTGGAGTGCTTGGAACTATTTGTATCTCTAGATCTGTTATTCTCTGTTGAAGTTATTGGATGGCTTCAACAAGTTGTGCTACTTGATGCTCCACTGGGTCTTCCTCCTTTTTCTTTAAGCCCGTCACAGAGAGAAGTGATCTACTAATTGCTTCTTTTACTCCAACCTGTGTCGCGAGCAGCTTTTCTTTCTCTTGTTGGATCTATGTCTTTTCCTCTTCAAACTTTGATTGGAGGGCAGCCTTCTCCTGTTGCAAAACCCTACATTTCTCTATTACTTCCTCTTGTTCTTTCTTCAGGGCCACTGTGGCCTATTCTATTTCTTCCTATGTGCGACGAAGGTGGGCGTCAGTTGCATCAGCTGATCTGTGGAGTTGGATAGGCTCATCTTCCAACTCTGTTTCTTCTGATGGATGGGGCGCAGTGGACATTGTGTGGCTGCAGTGAAGGGCCTGTTGTACCCCTCACAGTTCTACTTCAATTTTCTTATACATGGTCTCTTTCTTAGCTTCATTTCTCTACAAAATATCTTCTAAAGTGTCTAATACAACTGCGATGATGAATTCAAATTCATTGAGTGTGAGCATAGTCTGCATATTGGTCTTACTATATTTTGACTTCTTTCGCGATGTGGGTTTCATGGGAGAAACCTTTCTTTTGTGAGATGGCTCTGCTTCATCAGGGGGATTTTGTGGTAGTGTTACTTTGTCTTTCTTTTGCTAATCATATTTTCCATTGTTCTCCTCTTTATCTACTTTGTCATCACCTCCTCCTCCATGTGATTCTGAAGCAGTTTCTTCTGATGGAGTGCTCAGCTATTGGACTTCTTTTGTCTTCTTCCTTTTGCTAGTTCCAGGTGTATCATGCCCTTCACGAGTGATCACCGGGCTTCTGATTAGTTTGGTATCCAACAGTTCTGTGTGGTCAATAGGGATAAGGAGCTCTGCATGCCACTCCTTAGTTATTTCTTCTAGGTCCCCCTCTGTGAGTTTGTAATAACTCTGTAGTACTTTTTTCTGTTCGTCTTCGCGCGCAGTGATGTATATAAAATGTTTGTCTACATGGAACTTCAAAAATGGCCTGAACCTGTGCAGGGTGTTATATGTTATACAAGGGACAACCTCAATAGCCCTCTTTAACTGCAGGTAGTAGGTGTGGAACACCGTGTTTGATTGCCATTATTTTCCCATATCACTTGAATACCATAGCGAAGAAAACTTCATGGCTAAGGGTTCAGATGGCTCTAGTTCAGGGAAGGTTGCACCTTCCGACATATCCCAAGCTATGAACGTGATGAAGATCAATAGCCAACTAAAATGGAACTCATAGCCCTAATCCTGAGATTTGCATAAGTCTTGGTATAATTGGTTCACTAAGTACTTTTCCCAATTCATTTGTAGCCCCTCCATGCATTTTCCTGCAAGGTCAACAACAAAAGATGTGACCTACATGGGTCTGTTCTTATGAACTAGATTACCAACAATCAACTGGAAAGCAAGGTGCACTGCACCATTCTGGATGGAGTCTACCTTGTAACCTCACTTCCCCTTCTCCACATCGTCATATGTATCTTTAATCTTATGCGCCAAGGTGCGATCTGCAGCCTTCCCTGGGTAAAGTCTTGTGGGTATGGTCCCTGCATGCTCAATCTGGTGATCTGATGGATCAACGTCAAGTCGACGGTGATGTGTATGTATAGCCATATATAACCACCATGGAAGCTCGACAACAAGATATTAACATACGCGTTAACCTCCTGATGCCTTCCAAAATGGGGTATTTTCATCATGTATAGGATGGTGGACTATGCGAGGTCCATATTCCATGGTTGGGAGATTATCCTCAACTTCTTCCCCTTCGTCCTAGTCAAATACATGTGAGGAGAGAGAATTTTGAAGTTATTGTAATCCCCTAGGTTAAAGTCGTTGATATTTAATGTCATGATATTATCCGGTTGAGGCTTTCCTGTGTGTATCCCCTTCGGGAGGTACAAAGTGACCAAGGTGTAGTCAAAGTTCCTGGGGACACTAACATGATTCACTGCATCGGCCAGAGGTGGGATGTATTCAGGCAGGATGGAATGGATTAACTTCATATTTTCCAAGTCATCTTGATCCTTGGTTCTTTTCTCATCTGCAGCTCTAGATGGTATGGATCCACGAGCAGTCAAAGGGGAGGCTTGCACTCCTCGCATCGATGAGGCTTGGACTCTCGTGGACATCACTCTCTCTGTCATTAGATTGATTAAAATTTCCTCTACTGACTTTTCCACAATGTTGATCTCATCCGACATGCACGATCGAGATTGAATATCTTAGGTTGATGAACAATTTCTCAATGCAATAGAATGGATGGCAAGGTCTCAATAAGCACATCACAGTAACAATGAGTTCTCTAGTTGGCTCGGATACAATTCACAAAAGTGTTTTCAGTGCAACAGTTGATGGAATAAGTAGACAGTGATAGAACGGATCCTTCCAATGGACAAGAAGCCTTCATCAATCCAGTTATGTCCATTACAACGCGGTCCAATGGTCCAATGGTGAGCTCCGAGGCCATAACTGTTTGCTTATCCATTCTGGAGCATCAGGGTGACGGTCATAATGCCTCCAACGGTTATATTTATCCACCATGGTGAAGTGCCAATCTGATTTTCTCTAATATTCTTGTGAAGTTTGAATTCTGGAGACCTTCCTTCTGCGAAGTCTTCTCTGGAACTTCCTGTAATTTCTCCAACTTTTATTTCTTCTTGCTGAGATTTCTTTCCTTCTTCCTTGTGATCTGTGTTACTGGGTTCCTCTTCCCATTATGATTCTTATCTCCTCCTGGAATAGTAACTTTTCACTGTTGATGGTCTTTCGTAGGTTTCAAGGGAAACACTTCTTCTCTGTCTGCGGTAGGTGCTCTACTCTCTTGTATGGACAAGTGTTTCAGGTTTGCTTGTGTTCTTTCAACTTCGAAATCCAGATTTCTGGTCCTCGGAATCTTCGACTGGTTTTATTGTTTTTCCAGTAAGTGTGTTATTCTCTTAGCCAGGAAGTCTCTTATTTCTTGATTTTTTTGTTCTAGAGCTTCTTCTTCTTGTTTTCTTCGGATCTGATCTTTCTCAATCCATTTTTTTCCTAGTAACATAACAAATGGGGCATTGTTCTCAATAAATTTAACAACCTCAAATTCTTTTTCTGTCGAAGTGCCATGAGCACTCATAGATGTCTGGGTAAGTCTTCCACATAGGGTTATCATTTTCCCTCTAAATAATCCTATTCCTCCCAATGAAGGAATCATAGCAGGCTTTCCTAAAATTTCCCAAGTTCTTTCTATCATAATATTCACCTGTGTTTCCTCATCTAGAACATAGTCTATGTTGAAGTCTCCTATTATTGTTTCTATGCACTTTTTCTCTTTGAATATCTCTGATAATTTGATATCTCTGTGGTCATTTAGGGTTTCTTTCATTTGTAGTAATACAATCTCTGATTCTTTCCGGGGTTCTGCCATGGTCTCAGTTTCTTGGCCTTTCTCGGGGTTTTCTTGTCTCATATTCATTCTTTCAACCTTAGAAATCATTCTAGGGAAATCCAGAACATCATGGTCCATAGATTTACAACAAATACAACTAGGTCTTCCATCAGGGAAATCCTTAGCAAGATGGCACGACCTTTTGCAGCTGTAACAAAGGGTTAATCCAATATTCCTCTTAAATGATCCCCATCCTTTCTTGTACTGCGCACTAGGATCGTGGTGGCTAACCTACAAAAAAATATTCCTAGGATCTTTCATCCATTTGTTAGTACAAACATTATTTCTATGCATAGGAATAACATATCTTTCATTATTTCTAGCAGATCTATTCATATCAAATCTTCTTTCTTCTAACTATGCCCTAGTTTTCAGACTAAGACAAAATTTATCAAACATACCTAGATCCATACTTTCAAAACAAAACAAATTCCACTTATCTTACCTTTATCAAAGAACAAATGTAATATCCCTCGGTCGAACCCAATTGTAAATGTAATATAAATGTACTTAAGTTGGTGAGTTGTTTTGACATCATTTGGTAATGCACGTCATGTGGCATAGTGCGTGCATGAACTGCATAGTAAAATGATGTAGTATGCACATTCCTAGATACTACGCGCAGTAAATAGGGTGTGCGTAGTATGGAGGACAACGAGTCTCATGTATATGATATGTGTTATAGGCTGGTGAGCTGGTTATTATAAGTTGGGATGCTTATGTTTTGGTATTAGGACGTAACACCTAGATTTCAAAGGCCAATGCACCTACTTTGTACATGACTCATGATTAATATAAAATACATCGATGCACGCAGACCGACTACGATAAAAGAGATGGGGGACTGAACTTCACCAGTTAGGGAATTTGAGGGCCAAAAGTCAAGGGAATATTTTATTAATATTTCCTAAAGCATAAAGTATGGATAATTATTTTATCCTAAGTTCTAAAGTTGGGGACAAGTGGACCAAATTAATTTTTGATATGACAAGTGTCAAGTTGGGGACATGCATTCATATCATGGGGGACTTAACTCATTTGGTCACTTTTCATGGGTTTTCTTACCATCATTTGGATGATCATTCTCACCATCACTTTCATGATGAGTTTCATACTGATTCCTTCCCACACTCAGTTATCCAGTCAATGATTCCATGACCATTTTCACTCACGTAGTCTGTTATCTTTGAGACAACCATTTCACCATTTCAGAGCCTATTCCCATAGCCTTTTTCGGTTGGTGTACTGGGTTATCTTGGAGAGGGATTGAAGAAGCGAGTTGTCAGACCCATGAACAATTATTAAAGTGAGAGAATTGTTGGGGATTGATTCCTGAAGGTGCTAAACTACAACTACAACACTCTAAGACTTGTGTTTCGACCTGTTGCGGAAGCCCTGTAAGGGAAGTGGGGAATTTGAGGGATTGTTGAGTAGATAAGGGGCACACTTCCTTGGGTGGGATAGGCATGTGGGGAATGAGAGGTTGTAGGTTGTTAGTTGAGTGAGAACCTGAGATGGAGTCTTTCCTATTGTCCATGAGCCTTAGCCTAGTTAGGAACCCTTTACCCTGGGTGGAGTTCAGTCCCAGCTCTGGGATGACTCACTGTTGAGAATGATGAACAATGTAGTCTAAGGCTAGGAGGTTCATGGACGGTCTGTACACAGTTGGTCATAATATTTCTAAGATAAGTACCAATCGTATGATAAAATGTTATGTTGCTTTGTTATTTACATGCCTATGTTACGGTTTATCATATATGTGATTATAATTGCCTGTATGTTTATGGGTAATTCCCTGTAAATGTTGCATATCTGTAGTTACTGTTATTTTAGTATAAAATTCATATATTACAGAAAGTAATTGTTTGTTTATGTTTATATGTAAATATTCCTCAAGATTGTTGTATGTATATGTTTTAGTTGCATGCAATTTAAAGAGTAAATTTATGTGGCATAGCTTAGTTGACTATTGGGTATGTTGTTGTATGTTCTACAGTAAGGGAATGAAAGTGTTCCCTAGAGTAGCATGGTCTGTCCTTTTAAGGTTGGATATGTTACCGACTGGTGTCAAAGCATGAGATATTTCTCTGGAGTGGCATCTCTTGGCCTACGGGTGGCTGGGGGAACGTTACAAATTAGTATCAGAGCTTCAGTTCAACACTGAGCTTGGATGGTCCAGAGGGGTTCGGTTGAAGTGAATATTCATAGAAGAGTAACTTCGAAGTGACCAAAATTTGAGTCACGGAGTGTCCATGGAAAAGGTTGGTGTGCTGGCGCTCACGGTAAATTTTGGCACCGCGCGGGAAAACGTTGGCGTGCCAGTGTGCACGGTAAATTGTGGTGTCGCACAAAATATTATTATGTGAAGATGCACACACTAAATTTATCCTTGTGCAGTGAGCACACACATAGTAATGTGCACATGGGGTGCGCAAGTATTGCTTAACATAGAGGAGTTTTGTTGGTACGTGCATACGTATGAGTATAAGTTTTCTCGTGACAGTGTATTCAGTAGTGCGCACAGATAATTGTGCGCGATGGAATATGTTGAAATTTGACATGGTGCAATGCATAGCGATAAATGCATGTGGAGTATCGGTGCGTGGTACCAAAACTGTGCACAATGGATATTGGCGCACAACACAAAAGTAGTGTGCACAAGTTGTCGGTGCGACAAAGAAGAAATGCATAGTAGATATAGGTGCATGGAATAGCGTTTTACCTTGTTATATTGCTATGCACGATAAATATAAATGAACAGGTCAAAGTTTAGTGCATGTGAAGTCACTTGGAAGGTGATGAGTCTGAGTTTAATTTGAATAATAATAGAAGAAAAATAAACACACAACTGCATCGAAGCATTAATTAAAAATAATTCCGAGTTTTATTTTCCTCTGATTCAGACAGATGAAAATGGAATATAATCTTAAAAGAAAACAAGATTCATAACACCACCAGATAGAAATTGTAATAAAACAGTCTAAAATCCGTTTCTGTATTTATATAATCATATTCATCACAGAATTACAAAAGGGGGATGATAGCAGTTAGCATGTTGTTAAAAGGGTCATTTAAGAATAGGCCTATCATCTCTGGTGCTCCTTACCTCCGCTAGCGGTTGTTCAAAAATTTGTTGAAACATGCTTAATTTTAGTTGAAGACTCACTTCAGCTTAGTGATCTCTGCCTTTAAAGAAGAATCTAACTAGATTGGTTGCTTCTCTCCAATATTTTTGGTCGCTTCAGTCATAGATTCCTCCTTCTTCTATTGCTTGCTCCTTTTCTTCTTAGCGGCTAGCCTGTTGATGACTAAATCCTTCATAGTGGGATTCAGCCTAACTTCCAACTGCGAGTCTATAGCCGGTTCTATGTGGAACTTAGTTGCTAGAATGTGCGCAAGGACCCTTTCCTCCTTATTCGCAAGAAAGTCTAGCATGTTGCCCGAATAACCAATCTCACTCTATTTATCCTTGTCCATGTATCTCAGGTTGTGGATACCGAAATGATTTTATAGAGAGAAGAAAGTCAAGAAGTTTGGAGATTACTTCAGTTATGGATACGCAGATACCTTCATACTTGAGGATTAGTAATTATAGAATTCCATTTATGAAGCGTAGACGGATTACATACAAGAGTGTTGGGTTGACATGCTCGGCTAATCCATTTCAAATGATTAGATTTTGAGTTCATTACATGGCAGCGTTCAGTTGACGTCACATGGTTGTGAAGTACCAAACGAGTGAAGCAGGGTGATATGACTAGTTGTTGCCTACTCCATGAGTGGTGGATTTGACATGTTGAGACACATGATACCGTGTCTTGGAGAAAGTGGTTTCAGCAAACCACCTTCTTGCACAAGTGTATCTCTGAAGGCACTGCGCGTTTGTGTTTTTGAGACTTGGGTCTTATTTAGAATTGTCATGGTGATAACACCAGGAAATCAGGAGAGATAATTCTGATGTGTATATTGAACCAAAATGGTGCATATTCTCATGAATTGTTGAATTGTTAGCCTGATAAGTTTCGATGGCTGCACGTTTTGCAGAATTAAAAACAACTCGATCAGATCAGACCAATGCAGAGTCCATAGGAATGGAAGATGCACAGGGTAATTACAGTCAACAAGATGAGAGCAGAGGGGTGGATGTCCATTTGGGCATTGAAGGAATGAACTTCAACGGACATGGAGAAGAAAGGAATGAAAATATGAATATGGTTGAGACCATTAAGAATTTGCAGAAGGATGTCCAAAGCCATAAAGATGATAATAAAAGGCTTATTAAAGACAAAGAGTAGAAGGATGACTTCAACATGAAGCTATTGGAGGGTTTGAACAGAATAGAAAATAAATTGGTTAAGGAGAGTGGCTCAAGTAAATCTGGGAGTCACAAGCCTTCAGAGGAGAAAATAAAATCAAAAAGATCTAGTAGACATCACCATCATTCCCAAAGGCATTCCAATAAGAGAGTAGGCTACATCTTGAGTCTATCCCCTGTTAGAAGTTATAAGAGATCTGGAGTGGATGAGCTGCGAGGAGAAATGAACAAAATCAAACCTCCTACATTTGATGGTGAGCACAAGAAGGATGAATATGCAGAAACATGGTTGCTGGGCATGAGGAAGTATTTTCAATTTCATAATTATTCTTCTCATGCAGAAGGTAGAATCACTATCTATCAACTCAAAGGAAAGGACTCCATGTGGTGGGATCAACTTGTGCGTGTGCAACACATTGTAGAAAAAAGTGTTACTTGGAGGGAATTCAAGAAGTATTTTGAGAATAAGTACTTGACTAAGAGATACTATAACAAGAAAATGAAAGAGTTCTTTGAACTCAATCTTGGAAGTATGACCATAGATGAATATGAGAGAAGGTTTTTGGAACTGTTGAAGTATGTTTCTTTCATCAAGGATGAGACAATGAAAATTCAAAGGTATTTAATTGGATTGCCATCGTTCATCAGTGAAAAAATATAGTATGATGATCCAAAGACATTAGAAGAGACCATAAGGAGAGATAAATGCCTATATGATCAGCATAAAGTAAGGCCAGCTTTCCAAAAGGCTTGGGAAGACAATAAGAAATTCAAGATGGATCATAGGAAGAAGGGAGATAAGCCACCAATCTTTAGAAATAATCCACAAGGAAAGAAAAAACCTAAAGAACCCAGAAGGATTGACACAGGGATTCAAGGGCCAAGGAAGCCACCTATGCAATGGTGGGGTTGTAAAGGGGACCATAGGTTCAGAGATTGTCCTCACAGAGGTGAAAAAGGTAGGGTTGTTCACAATGTACAGCATGCTGAAACAGTGGAGGACATGGGCAGATATGTGCCAAGGATTTATGCAACCCTAGACAACAAGCAAGAAGAGTATCATTCCCACATGATTGAAGTGGAAGGTATGATCAACAACCAGACCATTTCTATTTTAATTGATTCAAGAGCTAGTCATAGTTATATAGACCCTAAGATGGTGGAAAGTTTGCAATTTAAAAGAAGAAATCATGGGAAATCATGGTTGGTGCAACTAGCTACAGGAGTCAGAAGAAATATTAATGAGATGGTTAAGTCATGCCTCATAGACATGAATGGACTGAACACCAAGGAAGATTTAAACATCTTGCCTTCAGGTTCCTATGACTGTCTAATTGGGATGGATTGGTTGGACCAACATCACACTCTCTTAGACTGTCACAACAAAGAATTTACTTGCCTAGATGAGGAAGGGAAACTAAGGAAGGTACAAGGAATTCCCAGGGCAGTAACCATTAGAGAAATTTCATCATTGCAACTGAAGAAATGTTACAGAAAAGGATGTCAAATAATCGTAACTCATTTGGCAGAGACACCTAGAGATAAGGTGCCAAATTTGGAAGATTATGCAGTGCTGGAATATTTTGAAGATGTGTACAAGGAGGTACCCAGACTACCCCCAAGGAGAGACATTGATTTCTCTATAAATTTGATGCCTAGAGAAACACCAGTATCAAAGACTCCTTATAGAATGAGTACACCAGAATTGAAGGAGTTGCAAATGAAGCTTGAAGAATTTTTGAAGAAGGGGTATATATGCCCAAGCGTGTCACCTTGGGGTGCCCCAGTCTTGTTTGTGAGAAATAAATATGGAACAATAAGGTTGTGCATTGACTTCAGACAATTGAATAAAGTGACTGTTAAGAACAAGTATCCTCTGCCAAGGATTGATGACCTCTTTGATCAATTGAAGGATGCAAAGATATTTTCAAAGATAGATCTCAGATCAGGATACCATCAGGTAAGTATTAAAGAAGAAGATATTAGCAAGACTGTCTTTAGGACAAGGTATGGTCATTATGAGTTCATAGTGGTGCCATTTGGGTTGTTAAATGCACCAGTTTTTTTCATGTGCTTAATGAATGGTGTTTTCTGAGAGTATTTGGACAAGTTTTTCATTGTATTTTTGGATGACATTGTTATATATTCCAATTCAGAGGAAGAACATGAACATCATTTGAGGATGGTGTTGCAAGTATTAAGGGAGCATCAGTTATATGCCAAATTGAGAAATTGCTCATTTTATCATAATCAGATTCATTATTTGGGGCATATCATTTTGAAGGATGGGATAGCAATGGATCCTGAGAAGATAGAGGCCATTAGAGAATGTTCAGCACCGAAGAATGTGATAGAGGTGAGATCATTCATGGGTCTTGAAGGCTACTACAGAATATTTATTGAAGGATTCTCAAATTTTGCACACCCAATCACTTCTTTGAAAATAAAGGGAGTGAATTTTCAGTGGACACTGGATTGCAAGAAGAGTTTACAACACTTGAAACAATTATTGACAAGTGATCCAATATTAAGGATCGCAGACCCAAAATAAGACTTCATCGTATGCACCGATGCATGTAATGAAGGACTTGGTGGAGTCCTCAATCAAAATGGGTTTGTCATATGTTATGAATCAAAGAAGTTGAAGGATCATGAAAGAAACTATTTCACTCATGATTTGGAGTTGGCAGCCATAGTGCATGCCTTGAGGAAATGGAGACACTAGCTCATGGGAAAGAGGTTTGAGCTAAGAACAGACCACAATGGTCTGAAATATTTATTTGATCAGCCAAATCTAAATGTTAGGCAAAGCATATGCTTATAATTTCTAAGCGAATATGACTTTGATATAAGGCATATCAAGGGGAAAGAGAATAAAGTGGTTGATGCACTCAGTAGGAAGGTGCATGAATTACATGCTACAGCCATTAACATGTATCAAACTGATATTAAAAGAAATTTTTTGGAGGCTGCAAATGCAGATCTGCAATACAGAGAATTGGTAGTAATGCTAGAACAGGGTAAGATTCTACAAAAGGTGGATAATTATAAGTTGGGAATAGATGGAATATTGTTGAGCAAGAAAAGAATTTTTGTTCCAAATGTCCAGGACTTGAAACGTATGATTTTTCATGAAATGCATAATGTTCCTTATGCAAGGCACCCTGGATATCAGAAAACTATGGCAGCAATCAAGAGCCATTATTTTTTTCCAAGTATGAAGAAAGAGATTTCTGAGTACATCGCTATATGTATGGACTGCCAGAAATTTAAAGTTGAGAATAGGCACCCAGCAGGGTTGCTGCAACCTTTAACCATTCCTGAATGGAAGTGGGAAGTGGTGACAATGGATTTTATTACGGGATTGCCTAGAACAGGCAAGTTGCATGATTCGATCATGGTGGTGGTGGACAAGCTTATGAAAGATGCCCATTTTATTCCACTGAAAACTATGCACAAAGAAGCATATGTTGTTGATATTTTCATGAAGGAAGTGGTATGATTGCATGATATTCCTAAAACAATTGTGTCTGACAAAGACCCGAAATTCACCTCGAATTTTTGGAAAGGATTGTTCAAAGGATTCAGAACAAATCTGAACTTTAGTACAACTTATCATCCTGAGTCTGATGGATAGACATAGAAGGTGAACAGAGTGATAGAAGATATAATGAGAATGTATGTGATGGACAAACCATCAAAATGGGAAGACTACCTACACTTGGTAGAATTCGCTTACAGCAATGGGTATCGGGAATCATTGAAGATGAGCCCATTTGAAGCACTTTACGGCAAAAAGTGAAATACTCTAGTGAGTTGGGATAATCCAGTTGATAGGAAAGTAATTGGGCCAAAGTTGATCAGGGAGATGGAGGACCAAATGACAAAAATTAAGCAGAATTTAAAATATTCCCAAGACAGACAGAAAAGTTATGTTGATAAGAATAGAACCCACAGTGAATTCAAAGTGGGTGATCATGTTTTCCTGAAAGTGAAAGATAATAGGAGTTCTCTGAAGCTGGGAAGCTGCGCCAAGTTGGCAGCCATATTTTGTGGGTAATTTGAAATCCTAGAGAGGATTGGTCCAGTTGCTTATATTATTGCATTGCCTACATCTATGTCTGTTCATAATGTCTTCCATGTATCATTTCTAAAGAAATATATACATGATGATAACCATGTTATTGATTGGAATGTGATTCAAGTGGAGCAAGAAGGCGCTTTTCAAGTGCATTTGTTGTGCATTTTGGACTAGAAAGTCAAACAGCTCCGAAACCGATCCATAGGGCTTGTAAAGGTTCAATGGACCTGGTACGATCCTGAGGATGCTACTTGGGAGCATGAGGATGCAATGCGTACAGAATACTCACATATTTTTTAATATTTTTGAAAACTCTGTTGTATATGGGTGTATGATGCACTGAGGATAGTGCATAAATAAGGGGAGGGGATTTTAATATCCCTCGGTCGAACCCAATTGTAAATGTAATATAAATGTACTTAAGTTGGTGATTTTTTTGACATCATTTGGTAATGCACGTCATGTGCCATAGTGCACACATGAACTACGCAGTAAAATGATGTAGTATGCGCATTCCTGGATACTGCACGCAGTAACTAAGGTGCGCACAGTATGGAGGAAAATGAGCCTTGTGTATATGATATGTGTTATAGGCTGGTGAGCCGGTTATTATAAGCTGGGATGATTATGTTTTGGTATTAGGCCGAAATGACTAGATGTCAAACGCCAATGCGCCTACTTTGTACATGACTCATGATTAATATAAAATACATCATCGCGTGCAGACCAACCATGATAAAAGAGATGGGGTACTGAACTTCACCAGTTAGGGAAAGGGAGGACCAAAAGTCAAGGGAATATTTTATTAATATTTCCTAAAGCATAAAGTATGGATAAATATTTTATCCTAAGTTCTAAAGTTGGGGACAAGTGGACCAAAGTAACTTCCGATATGACAAGTGTCAAGTTGGGGACATGCATTCATATCGTGGGGGACTTAGCTTATTTGGTCACTTTTCATGGGTTTTCTTACCAGTAGTTGGATGATCATTCTCACCATCACTTTCATGATGAGTTTCATTGTGATTCCTTCCCACACTCAGTTATCCAGTCAATGATTCCATGACCATTTTCACTCACGCAATACGTTATCCTTGAGACAACCATTTCACCATTTCGAAGCATGTTCCCATAGCCTTTTTCGGTTAGTGTACCTGGTTAGCTTGGAGCGAGATTGAAGAACCAGGTTTTCAGGCCCGTGAGCAATTATCTGAGTGAGAGAATTGTCGAGGATTGATTCTTGAAGGTGCTGAACTGTAGCTACAACGCTCTGAGACTTCCGGTCCGGCCTATTGCTGAATCCCTAGAAGGGAAGTGGGGTAGCCAAGGGAATGTTGAGCAGAGAAGGGGCACACTTCCTTGGGTGGAATAGAAATGTGGAGAATGAGAGGTTATAGGTTTTTAGTTGAGTGAGCACCTGAGACGGAGTCTTTCCAGTTGTCCATGAAACTTAGCCTGGTTAGGAACCCTTTACCCTTGGTGGATTTCAGTCCCAGCTCAGGGGTGACTCACTATTGAGAGTGATGAACAGTGTAGTCTAAGGCTGGGAGGTTCTTGGACGGTCTGTACATAGCTAGTGACAATATTTCTAAGATAAGTACCAATCGTATGATAAAATGATATGTTGCTTTGTTATTTACATGTCTATGTTATGGTTTATCATATATGTGATTATAATTCCCTGTATGTTTATGGGTAATTCCCTGTAAATGTTTCATATTTGTAGTTACTGTTATTTCAGTATAAAAGTCGTATATTATAGAAAGTAATTGTTTTTTATGTTTATATGTAAAGCTTCTGCAAGAGTGTTGTATGTATATTTTTTAGTTTCATGCAGTTTAAAGAGTAAATTTATGTGGCATAACTCAGTTGTCTACTGGGTATGTTATCGTATGTTCCACAGTAAGGGAATGAAAGTGCTCCCTAGATTAGCATGGTCCAGCTTGTTAAGGCTGGAGATGTTACTGACTAGTGTTAGAGCATGAGAGGTTGCTCTGGAGTGGGGTCTCTTGGCCTGCGGGTGGCCAAGGGAACGTTACAACAAAGATTTCAGATATTACCTCTTTAATAATAAAAAAATCATTGATCCTACTTCTATAAGAACACAAATCTTTCAGATCTTACCTCTTTTCTTCAGATCTACCTCCTTTCTTAGCACAGAAATTTCACAAGTCAAGTAGAATACTACACACTAGAGCAACAGATTTATGCACAGATCTTTCTCTCTTTTCCTCAGTTCCCAGCAATCACAGTTTCAGGTTCTAGCAACGGAACCATTTGTTGGCACAGGAGTAAACCCAGGGTTCAATGCTTCAATAGTGCATCAACCAAACCCTAACTAATGGCCCTTTCAGAAACACCTGTGAAGCAGATGAAGTCTCATCCGAGGTAGAATCAGGGGTGGTTGCAGGACTCCAGTGTCTGCAACCTTAGCTAAGACATAGATCTATGATTACAATACTCTAACAAAGCACTTAGCAGTTGTCATTCATTAGTACTTAACCTTTCTTCATAGCGCAGATAAACCCAATTACATTGCAGTGTAGTATTCAACAAGATTCAACACATTCAAGCACCAGGCACATTGTTATAACCCTAAATTTCACCACACATGCTTACCTGGCATCAAGCCAACTCATATCCCTTCTTTGTCAAAACACTGCTGAACAACTCTTTCAAAATCCTCTTTTATAAAAAGGCCCACGTGCCCTAATCCATTACTGCATGCATGTACACACTGGCTTACCCAAAATAGCCCACGTGGATCGACAAAAGCATGAAAAAAGGAAAGTTTCTGACAGAACAAAAAGCTATGGGTGAGTTAACTGAAACTCGCATCCATGCATGGTCGAGGGTTCTTCCAAATACCTAGCTCCTTCTAGCCTATAAAATAAGGGGTAGGGGTACCATTTGGAGGAGGAAAAATATAGAAAATAAACTCTGCCCATTTACATATTCCCATTGTCCCAACCCTTTAGCCTTTCCTTATGCCAAAGGAGATTGAAAGAAAAGTAGTTGGAGGATAGAAGAAGAGGAGCCCAGGATCAAGTTCAAGGAGTGGTGGCCAGTCTCAACTTTTCTAAGTTGGCTCATTCAAAGTAATAAAGAAAGTGCTTTTCCCGTCCCAATTCATGAACTGTTTATAGTTTGATCAGTATATGTTGGATTTCTAACTAGTTAGTATATCAGTAGTATGCATGCATAGTTGTTGCTTGTCTTGAATGCAGGTCATCTTTGGAAGGAGTATTGCGAACAAGTAATCAAGCACAACAGAGGATCGACATTAAATAGTGGTAACAAGGTAGGTTGATCTTTCCATGCATTTACTAAGAAAAGGGGATTTAAATCTAGGGATGAAGGTAGAAAGTAATTTCTATTCGGTCATATCTGCATGCAAAGTCTGAACTCTATTTTCTAGTCCGTAGGGTGTTTTTCCCAACAACAAAATTGGAGACCATACTGGGGAAACTCTCTAGGGTTCCTGGAATTTTATTTAGTTTTTGGGTAGTTTAAAGACTAGTTTTTCTTGCCTGTCTTTTATTTTCGTTTCTGTAAAGTCTAAGCTAGCAGGGAGTCTGGTTTTCCATACCAGTTTTCCCTGAATTTTGCTTGATTGTGTTTTTTGGGACCCACAGAGGTACACATAGCCTGCACAAGGTCTGAACGCGTGTACCCATGCCCTATCCTCTTACAACCCACGTGTGAATGCTAGTTGTAGAGGTAGCAGTAGCATGTAGAGTTTAGAGAACCTCAGAGGTAGTCATCCTCTTCCCTGTCAGAATCACACATTCTCAGGGGGTTTTCTAGAATTCTATCTGAGTCTTGTTTGCTAATAGTCCTATCTCAGATTGTTTTTGCCTTATTATTTTTTCCTTGCATTATTTTCTTTTCTGTTAGAAAGAGTATCCAAGCCTTCAAGGGATCCTAGTTATCAATATCAGTGGTCTCTTCCTGGTTTGGTCTGTCTGTTTTCATTTTTTTTTAGAGTTTATATATACACGCAGCCTGTACAAGGTCAACCCGTGTGTACACGCCCTCTGTCTTTGTTCAGCGTGTGTTCGCCCGCGTGTTGTTTGAGTAACAGTCACGTGCTTGTACAAGATACTTTTTGTTAAGGGTAAGGCATTCATCCTTTCCCTTGATAAGAATTATTCCTCTCAGTTGTTTGAATCTCTGTTTGAACAGTCAGTAGCTTAGGATTAATTTTACCCTTAGCTTTATTTTTCTCATTTAAAACGTTGTCAGAAAAATAAAAATAAAATTATGGTTTTTAGACAAGTGTGAGGGTCATTTTTTTTACAATTGTTATTTTGTGATTTTTTAATCTGATTCTTTACGATCTTTGATTTGGGCTAGAATTGTTTTTCTTGGTTTTTTGCTTGTCAGTATTTTCCCTTTCTTGCTTTACTAGCAACTAAATAAAATAAAATCTCTTTTCATTTTCTTCTTTGGTTGAAGAGTGTGTTTCTGCATCATTAGCAAGGGAAAGGTCTTTTATTTCATAAGTTTTTGCAGTTCACTTAGATCATAAGTAGCTCATAGTCGAGTGAAATTCCTTTGAGTTTGTTGTCCAAAATCTTACAAAAAATTAAAAATATTTTTTGAAAAGTTGTCGAAATTTTGCATTCAGTAAAAGTTTTGTTTCCATCTTTTTTATTCATTTTTTGATTTTGTCTTTTACACATCATCAGTTTCACCCTCATACCCCTTGATGTAAGACAAATCCATAAAAGTAACACTAAATTTAAAATCTACTAGACTTTTATGTTTGTAGGGTTCACAAACTAGTTCAGGACTAGGGCCTTGGATTAGGTTGGAGAGGTAACTCTTCAAGGCCATTTAAAATCAAACATTGGAGTCTGAGATAGGGAGTGTCTAAGTCTAGTTTCATGAAATTTATTTGGGACCCCCCTCTAACATAGGGGATAAACATGAGGTCGCGTGCGGAAAGGTAGCGGAGATAACCCCTCCAAAGCCAGACCAATCGTAGTGGAGAACACATATAGAGGGCTTGTTTTGGGATTCTGTCGTTTGCATTTGTCACGGGGCTTCGTGGGTCTCGAATCCATTCGAGGTCCTCCGTTGTCTTCTATACCATTTTATCTTGATACCCTTGACAATTTTTGAGCTCGATACCCTGCTCATTGTGGTCTACCCGACTTTTGACTATACCCACCTGGTGACTATTCGCGTGCTGGCAACCTAGTTGCCAATCTTTTTAGGGACATACACAGGTGACTGCGGGGGTATACCACGATACCTAGGATAGACATTGGGCCATGATTTATAGAGTATATGCGGAGGGTGCTTCCATTTTCGAGTTGCACTTGCACCGGTAAGTTGCTCTAGTGGTGGTTGTTGTAACTGTTCTTCCAATTAATTTAGTGGTTTCTTGTCTTTTCTTCTAGGGACTTCTTTTTTTAGTGTGTGTTACTTTTGAACATTTAGACTACCTTAGAGTGTATTGGATCTTCTCACATAGTGGAGGATCCTGATCTCCGTCGGTCACAAAGGCTTCTTGGCCTACCGCCGGTTACACTGGAGCCACCCCCACCACCATTAAGGCAGAAGCTAGACCAACAAGGATCTTTTGAAGCGACCGAGTTACAACCTATTGTTCCTGAACAAACCCCAGAGGAATCGACCATTTTGGACCTTGAAGCAACTACTCTTGGCTCGGTTGAAACCCCAACCACTAATTTCTTCGCACCTTTTATTGTACCAATTCAATTTCACGAGCGTCGGACAGTGTCGCACACAGCAATGGAAACAAATGTTGTTACTCCTTCTGGGAATTCTTCAATTCCCACCACGGTTGTCACCACAGGAGATCTTTCATCTCCTAACCCACTGTCGTCCATCTGAGCCACCATGGTCTTGACTGCAACTACTTCGCACAGTGGTCCAAGCCCGTCTTTGGCGGCGTCCACAACCCCTTTCACACCAAGTGCGACAGGCCCTCCGTTCTCATACGGTATGCCTAGTTCGGGTACAAGTCCTATACTTTCCTACTCCACTTTACAAACTTTGGGTCTGGGGGCAGGGAGCTCTAGCGCTCCTCTGCAAGGCCACTTGGGGGGCACTCCTGTCCATTTTAACACTTTTCATTACGGAGGAGGTCAAATGCCTCCTTCGTCCCCTTCACTCGGTGACTTGCATCAGCAATCCGTTGGGAAACCTACACACAATAGTTTATTTGGAGCGGGGAGTCAAGGAATACCTTCGCATAGTATGCCAGTAGGTTCAACACTATTTTCTTGGAATGAAATGTTTGGTAACAACACCTTCTCATCAGTCACTTTCCCGACTGGGGGCAACCCCATTTTTGGACAATCTACTCTTGTGTAGGGTACTATTCCTGCACAGGGGGAAAACCTAGCAGGACCTTGGAATTCAGGGAAAGGATCCATTCCCTCCTCTGGAATGTCGATCTGGGGTAATTATTTCCATAATCAATGGAACCCTGGACAAACTACTATGCCTCTCCCCACGGGACCAGCATAGGGTAATCCTTCCCAAAGTCCTTCGAATACAATGCATGCCCAACAATCTATGTCCTATTTGAGAAATCATCCGATGATGTCTCCACATATGCAAAATCCTTACACTGTTCAGGGCCATAGTTTCTACTAGAATCTGGGCCAGCAGCCAAAATTTTCCTGGCAACCTGGTGCCAGTCAAACTCCAGGTCCCTTTTTCCCAGGTTATCAGCAACAACCCAAACTATCGTTCCTGGCGACCTTACACTTTCTAGATTTGACAAGGTTGTTGAATGACCCTATTTGTCATGATCTGCGTTGGCCTCCTATGCCAACGAAGTTGCCTTCGGACATTCCAAAGTTCTAAGCCAAGCCTAATGAATATCCAGGAGATCATGTGACTGCCTTTCATCTTTGGTGCTCATCTAACTCATTGAAAGATGACTCCGTACAGTTGTGATTGTTTCAACGTACTCTCATTGGGAGTGTTGCGAAATGATACATTGAGCTCGATCACTCAAGATACTCTTCTTTTGGCGAACTGGCGATGGCTTTCCTTAACCATTTCCAATTACATGTGAGATACGACGCTGGCACAGAGTTGCTCGCTAATTTCGAACAGACAACATCGAACCATATCTCTGATCACATTCTAGAATGGAGACGCTGGAAGAGTTTAATCAAAGTACCAGTCCCACTAGCATTCCTACTTGAGTGGTTCCTTAAGTCTTTGGTCCCGCAGTTATCCAAAGACGTCGTAACATCTAAATTTTTCTCTGAAGAAGACGCCATCATGAGGGCTCAATAGTTTGAGCTCATATTTTCTCAGTCTGGTTTATTATACAACATCTTGCCAGATGTGCCACGTTCAATACTGGATAAAACTAGACAGAGAGTTGGACCACATGTTGATGGTATTGTCAGTTCAACACAAACTAAGCTCGATGAGCAATTGACAAAGTAGTTGCAATAGTTATCCATACAACACACAACGGCCAACCAAACTACTACTTTGGCTTCTCCCCCTACCAAAATGTCAGAAGTACACACTATGCAGTCGACTAACCCAAAGGCCACCCAGCAGCTTGAAGGGAAGAAAAAACAATTAAACGAGGGTAAGGGGGATAAAAAACCCAACGATAATGATGGTAGGGACAACACTAAAAAATGGAAGGCGAGGTATCCTTGCAACTTGTGCGCGGAAGACCACCCAACCCATCTATGTCCTCGACTTGCAGAGGCCCAAAAATTTGTCACGCAGCAATAGCAGGAAGTGTTGACTAATCCATTTCAACATGGGCAAAATCTAACTCAAGCCTCTACAAGCACGGAAGGGGGCAGCCAAGAAAATTTCTTGCCTCCGAACAACCCCTCATCCGCAAACGTTTATATGGTTAAGGGTGATTCTTTCATATTGACTAGAGCGCACGATTATAATAAACCAGGCGCTTCTGAGAAGGGTAAAGAAGCTGACCTCCCATCTCTTCCTCTACAAATTGAGAAAATGTTGGGAGAAACCATGACACACATTCCAAAAGGTGCATTTAAAAAATCTTCTCATAACCCAAATGCAAGGGCCACCAAGAACTACTATGTGGTGGAAGATTTATCAAAAACCCCTTATGCGATGTCGGTTTTGGAGGTCCTCCAAAGCTGCCCTGCTCAGAGGAAAGCCTTGTTAACTGCATTGGGCTATACTAAGACTTGTAATCTGGGTACCATCATGTTAGATACAACCGACTTAAAACCTTGTCGGCCTTACCATGTAGCATTTCATATAGTAGTGGCTTACCCCATGAAAAATTTTACACGGAATATCTTCCACACGGTGGTCAACGAGGGTGCCTCGACATGCATTATGTCATTGGCATGTTGGAAATCCATTGGCCAGCATGTTTTGTCTCCATCACCTACTCTCCTCACTGCTTTCAACGGTCATTCATTCCGACCACATGGCATCGTTCCTTCTTTCCCCATGCAGTTAGGAGGAAAAACTGTCTGTGTCGAGGTAGAGGTAGTCGATGCTCCCCTCGACTATAACCTCTTGTTAGGACAGAGTTAGACTTATGTTATGCAAGCTGTGGTTGCTACAGTTTTTCAGGTCTTGTTGTTTCCACACGAGGGCCAGATAGTGACCATCGATCAATTGTCTTTCTCCAGACCTGACCCGGCTTTGGGTGCATCCACGGTCCCGATGATTGATAATCCTTAACCAGGTGTCGTCAACGTAGGAGTTGGTTTGTGCCCATCCTTGATGGGTACCTTCGATTAACCACCTCCTCACGGTCATATCAAATTTATATCTAATCACCATAAGGTTGAGATTTTTCAAGTTTCATCATTCCGCACGACTTACTTCGAGGATCCATAGATTCATCCTTCCCCATCAGCCACAATGGATGAGACAGGGCACCTAGGCATGTCCATGCCCTTGTCTGTCGCTGAAGTAGCGTACTCTTTAGTCCAACAAGCTTCAGCTAACACTGATTTGACTCCTGCACAAGAGTTAGATCCACTTCTAGAACCTATTTGGACTCAGGGTTCTCTCACTAACGTCGATTCATTAGACTTAGTCTTGCCTTCTGATGAAGCAGTAATCGAAGCAATGACTAGTTCGGAAAAACCTTGGGAAGATCTTCATCGCAGATCATATTTTCTACCAGAGTTAAGCCGAATCGAAGCAGGAGAATTCACCGTGACCATGACGGGAGATCAGTCGTGTCCTATTAATCTCTTAGTTACACATGAAATTTACGCTGAGGGCAATATGGAAACTATCGCTGAAACTATACCAATCAACATCTCCCGAAACCCTGGAATCATAGAGAATGTCTTCGTCGGAGCGGATTGCTCCCCCGAAGAGATTCAAATCTATACAGATCTTTTCAAAGAATTTCACAACATTTTTTCCTAGTCTTATGAGGAAATGCCAGGTATTGATCCCAAAATAGTTGAACATGAAATCACAACGTATCTTGATGCCAAGCCTGTTCGACAGAAGCTTCATCCAGTTAATCCCAAGAAAGAAACAGCCATCAAGGTTGAGGTTGAGAAATTTCTAAAAGCAGGTTTTATCTATCCTATCCATTTGACTCAATGGGTTTGAAATCCTGTGTTGGTCAATAAAAAACAAGGCACGATTCATGTATGTACCGATTTCCATGATTTGAACAAGGCATGTCCCAAAGATAATTTCCCAACACCATTCATTGACCAGATCATTGATGAATGTTCTGGTTGCAAAGCCTTTTCTTTCATGGATGGTTTTTTAGGATATAATCAAATCCAAATCAAACCCGAAGACCAACACAAAATGGCATTCATTTGTCCATGGGGTACATTCACATATCGTAAGATGTCTTTTGGCCTTAAAAATGTTGGAGCCACATTCCAGTGGGCCATGTATTTTTATTTTCATGACCTCAAGCATATAGTCGAGGCCTACCTAGATGATTTAGCATCCCGATCTCGCAAGAGAACAGATCATCCCACACACCTTAGAATAATATTCGAACGTTGTCGCTACTTTAGGATTTGCTTGAATCCAAACAAGTGCAGCTTCTGCATAACGTCAGGACATTTGTTAGGTGTCATCGTATCAACAACAGGGATCATGGTCGATCCTCTCTGGGTGGAGGCAATAATCCAGTTGCCCCCCCCATGCACAATCCTTCAACTTCAGAGTCTACAAGGCAAGGCGAACTTTTTACGACGCTTCATCGCCAACTATGCCGAAATCACCAAGGGCTTTATGTGTTTACTGAAGAAAGACATTTTTTTTTCTAGGACGAAGTCGCTCAACGCTCTTTCAACGCATTAAAACACGCCCTCACAACTGCACCTCTGCTATGGCCACCTAACTATAACAAAGATTTCTTATTATATCTGGTTGCCGCAGAGTCAACCATTATCATGGTTTTAGTTCAGGAAGATGATTTGTTCTCTGAATACGTGATCTATTACCTGATCCGCGGCCTCGTAGGATCGAAACTCAATTATTCTCATATAGAAAAACTTGCGTTGGAAGCAGTTCATGTTGTTCAATGGTTCTTTCATTATGTTATGTTTCGCAAGACCACCGTCATTGATGTCATGAATCCATTCTGATACGTGTTGACACGATGGGTTATAGGCAGAAAAATCATTAGATGGATAGTCATCCTCCAGGAATTTGACTTAGACTTTGTTTTAGTAAAGTCCAAAAAGTCATTGGTCTTCGCAGAGCTTATTTTGGAACTTCCGGTTGAGTCAGGTGACGTTGTGCCTGAAGAATCACCTATCTAGGGAGATATGTTTTTTATCACATCTTCAGATCCCTGGTATGGAGATATACTTATCTATCTCCATACTTTGAAGTGCCCCACTTCTGCTTCTCATGATGAGCGTTGGCGTATATTCCATCAGGCTAAGAATTATCTCATACTCAATGATACATTGTATCGGAGAGGTGTAGACTGCATCTTACGTCGATGTCCCACACATGAGGAGGCAGTCATTGTGCTCAACGATTGCCATACCAAAGCTTGTGGTGGTCATTTTTCTGGGTTGGAAACAACCCAAACGATTCTACGAGCAAGTTACTTATGGCCGACACTTATCAAAGATTGTATAGAATTGGTCAAGAAGTGACATCCGTGCCAAGTATTCTCTGGGAATATGAGGGCACATATCGCTCCTATATTTCTTGTCATCACAGTTGGTCCCTTCACCAAGTGGGTGATTGATTACACTACTTGCAACCCCCCATCAGCAAGGGGGAACCGCTATATCATCGTAGGTGTAGACTACTTCACTAAGTGGGTCAAAGCTATGCCAACGTTTAAAGATGATGGAGAGACTACAGCTCTATTTTTATTCAACCAGATCATAGCAAGGTTCGGCGTCTCGAGGGAGATTGCTACTGACCATGGCAGTCACTTTCAGAACCAAATGATGACAGAATTAACATCAAAGCTTGGGTTACGGCAAGAGAATTCATCACCCTACTACCCCCAAGCCAATGGGTAGGTGGAAGCTGTAAACAAAACTCTTAATACTATTCTACAGTGAACTATCAACTCAGCCAAGTCAAATTGACATTTGATGTTATACTCGGCATTATGGGCTTACCGAACATCTGTTAAGACTGTAACTAGTTTCTCACCTTTTCAACTCGTTTATGGGCTGGAGGCAGTCTTGCCCATCGAATGTTAAATCCCATCTCTAAAATTGGAAGTACAATTATTGCCAAACACTTCTCCACTTGAAGAACAGTTAATACACCTTGAGCAGCTCAATGAGCAGCGCCGTGATGCGGCCCTGGCCAACGAGGCTCACAAACATAAGGTCAAGTGTCAATATGATAGGTCTGTTCGTCCTTAGATTTTCTCTGAAGGCAAACTTGCCCTAGTCTATGACCAATATAAGGACCCTCTGGGGGCAAGAAAATTCAAACCCATGTGGTTCTAACCCTTCATCATAAAAGAGGTATTAAAAAAGGGCACTTTTAAAGGTCGACGCCCACCCAAAAAATGAAAGCAAATGCAAAATTGAAGAATTGAATAGCTAGATAGGGGAGTTTGTACTTACTTGGTCCAAGCGGAAGTTCATTTCGTCCACTATAGCTCCTAGAATCACCGTTTTTATCAAAGGGGGTCTTTTGGATCCAGAGTCAATTTCCAAATCAGTAATGGTGATAATGAGCTGCCAGCTTCTATTTATAGACTTTTTGGCCTCTTTTTGTCACTTTTTTGGCCTCCCTTATCAATTTATTTATACCAAAAACCATTTATAGTGATTCAAGAGTTATATGGGAGGGATTTGATCGAGTATTGGGACACTTTTTTTGAGTTTTGAGAAAATTTTGACGGTCCATGAAATTTTTTCCAAGAATCAACTTGAGCATATAGGTTAGGTTACTACCCTGACTTTTGCATCTTGTTGTCTATTTCCTCTACCATAGGATCGATCCCATCAGGTTGTGACACAGAACCATCATATCTTCTTTATAAGTGTCACAACTTGGTGGTAGAGCTTACCAGAACATGGATGCCCTAGGTAGGT
>SNQJ01S0056963.1:54977-79814 GCA_010110895.2 Picea sitchensis
TTGTTAATTTGTGCGGGACCTGTTGGCTACGCGATTAACCTGTGGCTTGAGAAACCGTGACTCAGGGGCATCTAAGCCATCAAAATCACCCGGGGATTGCACCCGGCCTGAGCCACACCAACCCTTAACATGGTTGGATTTTTTGTCCCCGCAGGTTTCGAACTGGTGACTTTAACATCATGGAGTGGCTTAACAACACACTCCATCACCGATTGTCCTACACCTCGGGGACTTAAAAAAAGTTGAAGGACATGGGGGTGGGCTTTGATCCATGGGGGTGTGCACGGGTCACGATACCATTTATTATAGTATCTTTGGGTGCAACCACATGTTCGACCACTACCTCAAGGTGTCCCCATGGCTCCAGGTAAAGCCCTCACGAGAATTGAACCTTACCCAACGGTGAAAAACTCCTCACTTTCCACCATTGGATCCAATCCCTTTGGGCTATAGCTCCGTTGTTTATTGTTCGTGGCTACTCTTTATAGTTATTTGACATGGATCTATAGTGTATTTGATTGGTATCCATGGTTCTCTTTTTTTTCCAAGCATGGGTATGCCCGCCTCAATGAGACATTTGTTCTTTTGCAGACAACACCTCCCGGTTCCTGATCCTTGGGCTCAATCGTTCGGCACGTCAGTAAATATTAGTAATGTATTCCGGCCATCAGATGCTCTTCTGACCTTACACATTAGGGGGCATCTGTTATAACCCTAAATTTTACCACACATGCTTACCTGGCATCAGGCCAACTCATATCCATTCTTTGCCAAAACATTGTTGAACAACTCTTTCAAAATCCTCTAGTATAAAAAGGCCCATGTGCCCTAATCCATTACTGCACACGTGTACACACGGTCTTACCCAAAACAACCCACGTGGACCGACAAAATCATGAAAAAAGGAAAGTTTCCGACAGAACAAAAATATTTGGGTGAGTTAACTAAAACTCCTGGCCATGCATGGCCGAGGGTTCGTCCAAATACCTAGCTCCTTCTAGCCTATAAAAGAAGGGGTAGGGGTACCATTTGGAGGAGGAAAAATATAGCGAAGAAACTCTTCCCATTTACGTATTCCCATTGTCCCAACCCTTTAGCCTTTCCTTATGCCAAAGGAGATTGAAAGAAAAATAGTTGGAGGATAGAAGAAGAGGAGCCCAGGATCAGGTTCAAGGAGCGATGGCCAGTCTCAACTTTTGTAAGTTGACTCATTCAAAGTAATAAAGAAAGTGCTTTTCCCGTCCCAATTCATGAACTATTTATAGTTTGATTAGTATATGTTGGATTTCTAACCCATTAGTATATCAGTAGTATGCATGCATAGTTGTTTCTTGTCTTGAATGCAGGTCATCTTTAGAAGGAGTATTGAGAACAAGTAATCAAGCACAATGGAGGATCGACATCAAACACTGGTAACAAGGTAGGTTGATCTTTCCATGCATTTACTAATAAAAGGGGATTTAAATCTAGGGATGAAGGTAGAAAGTGATTTCTATTCGGTCATATCTGCATGCAAAGTCTAAACTCTATTTGCTAGTCCGTAGGGTGTTTTTCCCAACAACACACATCAACATAGATCAGATCTAACATCTCATTCACATCATTAGGCACTAAGATATCATATTCATCTAAGCATACATCATTTCACTAAGAATTAATCATATAAACCATAAAACAACCATAATGCACAAAGCAACCATAACACAGGGTATATGTGGTTCACCCCCATCCTGGGGCTACGTCCACCAACTCTTCATCTTCTTTATTATCTTTTTTCAATCATCTACATGCACAGATCCACAAGGTCCTACTCTGCATATCACAAGAGATCCGCGCACACCTCACCAGATCCTCCTTCCCCGAGTTAGGTTACAGCACAAAGCCTTTACACAATCTCTTACATTCACTTGCACTTAGCCTTGCAAGTCTCACACAATATGCACAAATCATGTACAACTATCACTTGCACATAGCACATTGGCCTTCACTTTCCCTTAGCACCTAGAATCACACACTTGCGCTGCTACTTACATAGCCTAGATTTCTATTTATACATTAAAAAATGGGCCTAAACATGGGTAAACCCATGGGCTGACATCCCATACCCATTACATAAACCCAAAACCCAAAAATGCCCTAAAAATGGGTAGAGATCTTGCAATCTCCACTTTGACTTGCACTCTGCCTTCGACAACCTATCAAAGTCCCATAATAGGTCAAACCTGACCAAGGATATCCAAAGCTTGGTCAAGGGCCAACATTTCCTAATGCTATTCATATGTCCATTTCCTTGGAAAAACTATTGGTGAGAATGTCCACAATCTTCTCATCTATGGATGTGTACTGGAGCTTCACTACTCCCTTCTGCATCATGTCTAAAATGAAATCCTACAAAAAAAAATTGAAGCCACACTTCTTCACGCATTTCAATACTGGTTGTTACATACTTTACCTCTGATGTACTGAGTTCCACTGATCTCTACTTCCTGCTCAACGATGAGATCACACTAATCCCAAATTGAAGCAGCATCCAGAAGTATTCTTCCAATCCATTACACTCCCTACCCAGTCAGAGTTTGTATATCCCTACAACTTCACATCTCCATATGAGGTATATCTCAATCCATATCCAATGATAACACATAGGTATCTTAACATATGTCTCCCTGCCATCTAATATACATGCTTAGGTTCAACCATGTATTGACTCAAGCCATTCACTATAAAGCATATGTTTGGCTTGGTGTTAACCATGTACATCAAGGATCCAATCAATTGTATGTACATCATGGGATAAACCAAATCTAAATATTAATCACTTAGTAGCTTCAGACTTATCATCATGGGTGTGGCCATGGACTTGCAGTTCATCATCCCAAATCTCTATAGGATATCAATAGTATATTTTCCTTGGCTAAGGAAAATCTCATCTGATCTCTGCCACACCTCCAATCCCAAGAATCAATGCATCAGACCTAGATCCTTCATCTTGAACTATGAAGAGAGCTTCCTCTTGCACCCAACTATGACCTTCTCATCTCCTATCAAAAATAGGTCATCCACATATAGGATCAATGGGAAACCATCCCCAAGCTCATCAAATAACTACATTATATGGCATAGCATGTCATGAGTGCTTGTTTAGGCCCGTATGAATCCTTCTTCAATCTGTAGACATGAGAATCCTTCTCATGTATCTTATGGTTTCTCTAAGTACACTTCTTCTGGCTACTGGAGCAAGTTCCTTGTCATAATATTCTCCCTCTTGCTGGGAGAATCCTCAGGCCACAAATCAAGATTTTTACATATCTATGTTTCCATCTATAACATTCTTGATCTTGTATATAAAATTGGAAGCCACCATTGACTTCCCCTCTGGTCAAGGGACCAAGGAAAAGATCCATATCCCATTCCTTCTGACTGGCTTCCTCCTCTATCACTAAAATAAGGGAATCCTCCTAGGAGGTCTCTTATTTCCTCGAAGCCTTTGAATCTTCGATCTATCCTTTTGTTTGTCAATCTAGGAAGAAATATCTCTCTCCCATGTGAATCTAAGGAGAAATACTTTATGAATGAAAGTCTCTAAGAAACTGACTCTCTCTGAGATCAGGCTCACTCTGAGTCTCCATGCTCCCTCTGAGTCGGTACTTAGTGGGGCCACTTGCTTCACCACTAGTGGAGTCATCTGCTCCTCCTCATGATGTGGCTTATAAATTCCATATATTTTTTCACCCTGCAAAGTATCTAATTGGTCACTGCAATGATTCTAGGTAGGACCTTCTGGCTCTATTGAGTCTTCTTGATGATATGAAGAGTGATAAACTGAACTATATGGATTTGTATAGTCATCTTCAGAGCCTTCTACTCCATTTATCATCTAGAAACCATCTAAATTGTTTCCTCCTACAACCATCATTATAGCACCCTCTCAGAGATATTACCTATGACCTACCCAAAACAAGAAACAAGAAGAAAATTATATCTGTGGTAACCTTCATGGAATTTACAAGATAACCTGCTTGGAACAAGGTCAACAACCAAGAATATCTCCTAGAGAAGATCAATTTATCTTGTAAGAAAGTGTATTATTAATATGAGTATTCATCTAAAGCTAGTTGTACCAACAATAATCAAGTGTTTACTAAACTAATAATAATATAAATTCTAAAGACAATTATTCTAGTTACAATACTTACTTAAACTGCAACAAAAAAATATCAAACTTGATACGAAAACTTGGAGTTTAGTTGTTGCTATCTCACTTGAGTTGTCTTCTATAGTTTACCCGGTCATGTGCTTAGAAGAACTATTGGATAAAGGACATACTCTTCATCCTTTGAATTCTACTCATTAGCATTTGATGTATGTGCATGGTTATTCTTCTTTCTCTTATAATGTTTAAGAGTACATTGTGTGGCATAATGTCCCATCTCCTTACAGTTGTAGCATCTGGTATTTGATGCATCCTTCTTATGGTGTGGTTTCTTATAATTCTTCGGGATGCCTTCTAGAAGCATCTACTTGATATGATCCAATCACTCATTCTCTTCTAGAATGAGGATAACTTTGTGCTTTCAGGATTTGAAGTTATCTGCTCCATCCAATCTCTCTTCAACTCTCATGTTGGTTGACATTTTTCATTGGTAGAAACCCTAGCACTGAAAAACATCAAATTTTTTAAATCCACCAAACTGCATGCTGAGGATTTCAAGGGGTGCGCTAGGTTAAGGTGCATTGCTCTATGAAGGAATTATCCCCAATGACCTTGGGATAGTTCTAAATGAGCTTGACAAAGTATTGCACTTGCAAGGTGTTGTTGCAACAATCTTTCTTCCAGTGGTACAACTATTTTGAAGGTAACCAACTATGATAACATGTTATATTTTCCTTATTTACAGAGAATTAGAGTTACATGTTTTCTTTTACTTCATTACCATTATCATATATATATCATTGTTGGCCCTTGGTTATGGAAGGAAGCGAAGAATGAGGAAGAAAAGGTAAAAAGTGAGCTTCGTGGGAGACACAGTGACTATCACTGGGTCGAAGTGAGAAAAAGAACAGAAAATATGGAGTGAGGTGCGAAAAGGCAAGCCATTGGATGAGGAGATCGAGGATGATAGATCAGCAAGGAAGATGGACCGAGGATGACTCAGGAAGTGGAAAAATCTAGCATTAGATGCCTTGGAGAACTGCGAGATGAAGAAGGAAAGACAGTCTGGCGAAGCCCAGAAAGAATGGGTCAAGTTGACTTAGGGTTGTAGACACCTAGGGTTTTGGTAATTAGGGTTTTTGACACCTAGGTTTCGACCTGAGGCTGTCGATGAGGGATTATAATGTATAAATAGAGGTTGAGAGGACCTAGGTCGGGGGGGGTACTGTGGCTTTTCCTTGTTATTGATTATTGTTCATTAAGAGAATATTGTATTCAGGGTGAGAGAAGTGCTATGAGAGAGAGCCATATAGTATTGTAAGATATTCAGCTGGGTGCGAAGATCAAGTCCTGCAGTTGGGTGCGTAGGAAGGAGAGAGAGAAGAGAAAGGATTTGCTAGCCAAGAGTGCAGATCAGAACTGTAAGCTTTATCTTAATATATCATAAGAAAATTTATGTGGACGTATCCCTAGAGAGAGGGTGAGCCATGTACATCTGTTGTTGTGTGTGTGATTGATTCTTTGAGCTTTGTTGTTGTTATATTGTTATCTTCATCATTGTATTAGATCAGATCTATAGCTGTGAAGGATAGATCTAGCTAGTTGAATGATAAATGCATGTTATGTTGTTGTTGTAATAAGAACCACTTGATATTCCCCTGGTTGTAGACATCTTTGTCCTGCAACCCCCTCATAGTTGCTTCAGGTGATACTGCATCTACTTCACAGGTGCTACCAAAATGGCTAGTAGCTAGGGCTTGTTGTTGTGCTCTTGGATCTGAACCCTGGGTCTTCCCATGTGCAAACAAATGGTTCCATTGTCAAGACATGAATCTTTTTAAGGGAATGTCAAGGTGGTTCCCGTCGAAGACAGAGATTCAAAAGTGGATAGAGGACAAAGAGAAGGACTTCGTTGAAGCCCAGAACAAGAACCCTAAAATAAGCACTTAAGATTGGCTACAAAGATACATCTTCACCGACATTCACGAGATCTTCTTTGGAGGAATCCATCAGGAGCTACACGAGTGGTTGGCCAGGTTAGCTGACACACAGTTTGAAATTAGATCTATACCTCATGTGGTTTGGACACTAGCATTGATCCAGAAGGTCAAGAGAGTTGACAATGTTGTATCCAGAGTAGTAGATCATTGGTTTGATAGTACCATCGGAGGGTATATCACCAAGTTTGTTGTTGATAGAACATAATCGTATAGCCAAGTTGAGAGATACTTTTTCAAAGGACCCAGAGGAAAAAAATTTCACTTCCTGAAGATAAGAATCAAGATGCTCTTGCATGAAAACCACATCTTGAAGATACAGTAGATTGATCGGACCTGAAAAGGATAATGTTCAAGATCTCGGATAGCAACAGCGACACAAAAGCAGGACATATGCACAGTGGGAAAGTATTCTGAGGAGTTCACCTTGAGAACTTGTTTAATAAAAACTATGGGGAAGAGGGTTTCTATAGTGGAGAAGAGGTAGATCTAATTGACAAAGAGCATCTAGAGCCCACCAGAATAGAAGAAGGGGAAGCTGAAGAACTGCGCCAAAATGAGCCAGAAACCTCAGGAACTGCACGAACTACTGAAGTAAGTAACGTTAATCCTCTTGTTGTCCCAACAATACTTAGCAGTCAGAATAGTCAGAACCACCAGAGTCTTCAGAGTACTGCTACTAGTAGCTGAGCATCTACTTAGACAAGAACCCTAGTCAGATATATGGCAGATGAAATGAGACTCCCTATATTTAGAGGATATGGATCTGAATATCCAGAACAACATTGGTTTCTGTGTAAGGCCATATGGAATATTAAAAGTATCACCGATGAATCCATCAAGAGAAACCAGTTCAGCACTATGCTAAGGGACCGCACACTGAGCTGGTACATGAAACTTGTCCAATGACTAGCACAACCTAAGCCCCTGAATGAGATCAAGAATGCACTGATTGCAAAGTTTAAGAAACCTAAGTAGGAGTCACAATGTATTACGGAACTAAAAGAGATTAAACAAAAGGTAGCAGAACCTGTTTGGGAGTTTGACCAAAGATTCAAGACCCTGACAGTCTGATTAACTTTACAGATCCCCGACGAATAGAAAAAAGAATGGTTCATCATTGTGTTGTTACCACACATAAGGATCCCTCTGATGCAGCAGAAGATTTCATCTCAGGTAGAGGCTTTGGAGATCGCCATGAATCTTGAATCAACACCAATGGGAGAATCTAGCTCAGGAATTAGCCAGATCATGAGCCAGCTAACTAGTTTGTCTTTACAGGTCGAGGATATGAAGAAAGATAAGGGAAAAGACAAAAGGGAAGATATATGGTGTGTAATATGCATATCTAAAGGCCATGATAAGGAACACTGCCCCTTATTTCATGAGTACTTGGCATCAGGGGCACCGATCCCCTTAAAGCAAGTTAACCTACCCTAGTGTGATGTATGCAGAAATAGGCATCCCCCAAATGAGTGCTACTACATGCAGAAGTATGTCCAGACACCCACAAACTTGTATTGTACATTATGTAAATCAGTGGGTCATGATGATCAGGATTGTAGAGCTTATGATCTCATGCATGAAAGGTTGAGAGACATATACAAGATTCAAGGTGAAGTACAACAAGAGGGAAACACTCTGCAGTACAACTCTCCGGGGAGAGGAAATTTCACTCCTCATGGTGGCTACAGAGGAAGAGGAAAAGGAAGAGGTATGGGTTGAGGCTAAGGACAAATAATCTGTTACAATTGTTGTAGCCAGGAAATTTAGTAAGGGATTGTCATAATCCTTGCACAACCTATAGTTACTGTAACTCCTTCGAGCATGTCATAGAGGAATGCCCTATGCTGCTGGCTAAACTTTAGGAAAGACGAGGACCCCAGCAGAACCCACAAGTACAATTGATATATGTTGAACCTCGTGGATTAGACCCTAGATTCATTGTTATTAATCGAGGAGGTTCTTCTATAGGAGAAGATAAAGCAGCCCAAGGAAAGACTGAAAATGACCTCAGAGTCAGGAAAGCTATAGAAAAGACCCCAACATTCGATGCTAAGAAAGAAAGACAGATATTTGAGGAGGCAAGGAAAGAGTTCAAAGGAGATCAAGGATCTTCATCAAAGAGACAACCAGAAATCAAATAATATGGCATGTCTGAGGCATTTGATCCTTCTACATCGCCAACAGAAGGGAAAGAGGTAAGAAAACTCATGGAATTCTTGTACACTTGTGTTAAGTTTATTCAAGATAAAGGCGTTGTACAAGAATTACAAGATTTAATCAAGAAGTATGAACTAGGAAAAATAAACCCCTTACTGAATAAAGCACTGCACCAAATTGGAAAAAGGAGAAGGAAAAATAAAGAATTACACTTGAATGCTCAGATAGGAGAGTATGAGATAGACTATGTGGTCCTCGACTTAGTGTCAGAGGTCAATGTCATGACGAAGAATACTTGGGCATTGATGGGAAAACCCAAGCTGATATATTCCCCTATCAGGCTTCGCATGGCTAATCAGCAAGTTTTCATCCCATTTGGACAATTAGAGCATGTCCCAGTGGACATCGATGGAGTAAGAACCTTTGCAGATTTTGAGGTAATTGAAATTGTTGATGATAGATTCCCTTACCCTGCATTATTAGGAATTGATTGGGCCTTTGACAATTCCACTGTTGTTGATATAATGAAAAGACGCATGACATTTGAGAAAGCTAGCCTTAGGGTCATTGCACCTTTAGATCCAGATGAGGGTCCACGATACACAGAACCTATCAGAGAAGAGGACCACACATTTGAACTGGAAAACATCTACAAATTAATGGCCAGACAGCAGGATTATATCAACCCTATAGCTGACGGGAATCTGGGCTGGAAAAGTGATAGTACATGTTCATCTGACTCAGAAGAAGCACTAGAGAACTGGAAAAACTAGATGTACGAAGTATCGAAAAGAATATGTGCTAGGCTAACCAGAGAAGTTCATTGGATTGGCACAATAGTGAGTACTCTACCTACATTTGATGGGCTTAACCCCTTAGACAAATTTTTATCATAATTTGAGACAAGTGTACCAACACAAGAGAGGTTGTTGGCAATGGATGCGCCCATGAAATCCACACCAGCAAGATGGTGGGGGACACATAAAAGCAATATTACAGACTGGACACAATGTCGAACTTTGATGACAACACAGTTTTCAGCACAAGTAGGAAGTTGCAAAGCATGGTACACAGGTTGAAGTTGCCCAAAGGATAATGTACAAAGCTACGAAGAGGCCTCAAGTGACATTCCTAGAGAAAAATGGGTACACATATTCATCAATACGCTGGATACCACACCGATTAACTGGTACCTTCAAGCAGAGTTGCACCTTGTCACTTCAGAATGGGAAGGTATGATCCATAATACCACCTTTTTGTTTGATAGTGAGTTTCCTTCTATAGATCAAGCACTACAGATGGTGATACAGAAAGTATTTAAGGAAGCATTTGTGGAGCAAGAAGAGGATGAATGGACTGCACCCCTCCAGAAACTGTATACCTACTACAACATCAATGTTGACGAAGATGATGATCCAAGTAAGGTGAATATCGCAGAAACAGAAGGTCAGAGATATGTGGAAGGACTGGGAGTTTAACTTCCATTCATTGGACATACGGTAAAGATAAAGAAATGCAATATCGAGACAGAGGAGACACCAAAGCTTTCTAATGTCGGAGATTACTAGGATGCTTCTACCACTAACAAAATCATAGAATTATTGCACAAGTATTAGGACTTGTTCCTGACCAAGTTCACTGATATGAAGGGAATCAAAGGACCTATGGGTGAAATGAGAATACCTTTGAAACTAGATGTGAAGCCAGTCAAGAAAAGACCCTACATATTGAACCCGAAATATAAGGAAAAAGTGAATATTGAGCTCGATAGAATGCTAGAAGCAAGGATTATTGAACCTGTCGAAGAGTTGGAGTGGATTAGCCCCATGGTAGTGCAAGATAAGAAGACAGGTGAGATCAGGATTTGCATAGATCTCAGGAAGCTAAATTATTCTTGTCTACATGATCCTTTCCCTACACCTTTCACAGAAGAAGTGTTGGATAACGTGGGAGGCCAAGAAGTATATTCTTTTACAGATGGGTTTTCAGGATACCATCAGATATGCATCGCCAAGGAGGACTGTCATAAGACCATGTTTTCCATAGAGTGGGGATCCTACCAATATACAGTAATTCCATTTGGACTGAAGAATGCCCCAACCATTTTTTCCAGGGTGGTGGTTGAAGCGTTCAAAGAATTTTTTCATAAGTTTTTAGAAGCATACTTTGATGACTGGACTGTTTTTAGTTTGTTGAAAAATCATATTGAATGTCTAAGGCTAATGTTGGATAAATGCAGGCAGTGTCAAATTGCTTTGAATTTTAATAATTGCATATTCTTCTCACCATTTGGAGTATTATTAGGTCATATTGTATGCAAGAAAGGATTGTTGGTGGATCCATCCAAAATTGAAATTATAGTTGATTTACCACCACCTACATTAGTCAAACAATTGGGCACTGTGCTAGGACATACTGGCTATTATAGGAAATTTATCAAAGGATATGCTCAGATTACTGCACCAATGGAGAAGTTATTAAAGAAAGACTGTCAGTTTGGTTGGACAGACGAATGCCAGCAGATCTTCGACACACTGAAACAAAATATGGTGAATGTGCCCATTCTAGTCTTTCCAGACTGGAGCAAGGAATTTCATGTGCCTATTGATGCAACTTCTATTGCATTAGGAGCAGTACTAGCACAACCTAGAGAAGGGGACATTGACCATCCATTAGCATTTTCCAGCAGAAAACTATCTATAGCTGAAATCAATTACACTACTATAGAGAGAGGGATTAGCCATGGTGTATGCATTGCAGAAATTCCAACACTACTTGTTGGGAGGACACTTTAAAATTTTTACTGATCACTCCGCGTTGAAGTACCTAGTCAACAAGCTAGTGTTGGGGGGGAGAATCTGCAGATGGCTTCTCCTGCTTCAAGAATATGATTTTGAGATCATAGTTAAGTCAGGAAGAATGAATAAGGGCACATACCACCTATCGAGGTTGGAGCATGGAGAAGAACATACCAGTCTGGAGGATACACTACTGGATGCACAGTTTCTCACCATTAGAAACAATTGATGACCACTTAGTAGACATAGTCCAGTTCCTGTCAACTGGAATGGCTCCAGGCAAGTACACGATTCCTCAGAAGAAACAACTAGTGGTGCGTGCTGCAAATCTTTCACTAGTAGTTGGTCAGCTATATAAAATGGGACCTAATGAGATACTAAGAAGATGTGTTATGGAGGAAGAACACACTATTATCCTCAAAGAAGCTCATGAAGGCATTGCGGGAGGACATTACACAGGAAAAGAAATTGCGCAAAAGGTTCTGCGAGCTGGTCTTTGGTGGCCTACGTTACACAGAGATGCTAAAGAATATGCCAGAGCATGCGATGTATGCCAACGAGTTCGAAAACCATCCCGAAGAGATGATATTCCATTAGCACCACAAATGACCCTACAAGAATTTGAAAAATGGGCCATTGACTTCATGGGACCTATAAACCCACCAGGGAAGCGCACCAGAGAAAGGTATATTATCACTGCAACATAATACCTGACTAGATGGGCCGAAGTAAGAGAAGTCAAGGACTGTAGTGTAGCTACAGTTGCGTGTTTTATATTTGATGACATAATAACCAGGTTTGGATGACCTAAGGTCCTTATGAGTGATCAAGGTACAAACTTCATCAATAAGACAATTGAAGACCTGACTGAAGAATTTGCAGTCCACCATCAGAAGAGTGCACCTTATCATCCACAAGAAAACAGAATGGTTGAAGCATTCAATAAGATCTTGGAGACAACATTGACAAAGATTTGCAGTGTGAACATGGATGACTGGGATTTAAGAGTACCAGCAGTACTTTGGGCTTATATAACCACTTGCAAGAAATTAACAATGCAGACCCCTTTCAAGTTGGTTTATGGTCTTGAAGTTGTTGTCCCAATGGAGTACTTGGTACCAAGCTTAATAATTGTTGCATTTACATACATGGATGATACTGGATCTACTCATGAGAGGCTAGCATAGTTGGTCGAACTAGAAGAAGATAGATTCATTGCGGGCTTCCATCAGCAAATTCAGAAGGAACGAGAAAAGGCCTATCATGACCGACACATCAAGAAGAAGATATTCAAGCAAGGTGATGTAGTACTGGTATATGACAGTAAGTTTATCAAACACCCTGGGAAGTTCAGAATGCATTGGCTAGGACCATATAAGATTATCTATGTTACAGAAGGAGGAGCTGCACAGCTGAAGACATTGAAAGGAGACTGGAAGGAAGTCTTGGTGAATGGGAGTCGGCTGAAGTTGTACTATGACAACCAGTTGCCTCGTAGTTCTCACTAGAATCAAGAAGACAAGGGTCCAAGTACCAGGTGCAGTTGAAACTGGGTACCAAACATAGAAAAGACAGTCTACACAAGGATGGAAAGGAAGCATAAAGCAGAAACCAAGGGCTGCACTGTGCAGTCGAAAGTCAAAGTGAAATAAGAGGATCAGATCTCAAGTGCCTCGGGATGAGTCACAGGTGAGTGTTGGGGGCCTGTTGTCCCTTGGTTATGGAAGGAAGTGAAGAACGAGGAATAAAAGGTAAAAATCAAGCTTCGTGGGAGACAGAGTGACTATCACTAGGTCGAAGTGAGCAAAAGAACAGAAAATATGGAGCGAGGTGCGAAAAAGAAATTCATTGGATGAGGATATCGAGGATGAAAGATCAGCAAGGAAGATGGATCGAGGATGACTCAGGAAGTGGAAAAATCCATCATTATATGCCTTGGAGCACCGCGAGATGAAAAAGGAAAGATACGCTGGTGAAGCCTGAAAAGAATGGGTCAAGTTGACCTAGGGTTGTAGACACCTAGGGTTTTGGTAATTAGGGTTTTTGACACCTAGGTTTCGACCTGAGGATGTCGGTGAGGGATTATATTGTATAAATAGAGGTCGAGAGGACCTAGGTCAGGGGGGTATTGTGGCTTTGCCTTGTTATTGATTATTGTCCATTAGGAGAATATTGTATTCAAGGTGAGAGAAGTGTTGTGAGAGAGAGCCATCTGGTATTGTAAGATCTTCAGCTGGGTGCGAAGATCAAGTCTTGCAGCTGGGTGCGCAGGAAGGAGAGAGAGAAAAGAAAGGATCTGCTAGCCAAGAGTGCAGATCAGGAATCTAAGCTTTATCTTAATATATCATAATCACAGTTCTGTGGATGTAGCCTTAGAGAGAGGGTGAACCACGTGCATCTGTTGTTGTGTGTGTGATTGATGCTTTGAGATATGTTGTTGTTATATTGTTATCTACATCATTGTATTAGATCAAATCTATAGCTGTGAAGGATAGATCTAGCTAGTTGAATGGTAAATGCATGTTATGTTGTTTTTTTAATAAGAACAACTTGATATTCCCCTGGTTGTAGACATCTTTGTCCTGTAACCCCCTCATAGTTGCTTCGGGTGAGACTGCATCTGCTTCGAAGGTGTTGCCGAAAGGGCCAGTAGCTAGGGCTTGTTGGTGTGCTCTTGGAGCTAAACCCTGGGTCTTCCCCTATGCCAACAATCATGTACTGAGGTGTAGAAGCATAAACAAGAGTGAAAAACAACACATGAGATTTATCCTAGGAAAACCCCAAATGGGAGAAAAAACCAACAACCTTTCTTAGATAGATTTTGTTCACAAATCAAGTCCAAACAGATAAACCCTAGATCAAAGGATAGCTCAATGAGAAATACAACCATAGTTGCAACAACATCACAATTCCAATATAACACACCACTACCAAGAGTAGCGCACAAGAGAGAGATACCAGAAAGACCGAACAAGAAGAAACTATGTTACTGCAGTAGTTTCATCGGCTTCTCCAAACTTACACATTGCTTATATGTAGCTGAGAGACTATGAGTGAGTGAAAAATTAATACAAGGTGCCTCCTTATTTATAGTCTTCCTTTCCTTCTAGTTGGGATGACTTCTCTTCTAGGAAGGTGTCTTTTCATTATTCTTTATTCTTCTAGGCCAACTTCTCTTATGGGGTATTTCAACATATATCCAATGGATCTCTTTCTTCTGGAATCTTATCCACATCTAAGAAATGTCATCTAGGAGGAAAATATCCTCCCGTGGCTACCAAACATCAACAAGAAATCCTCAAAGGAAATAGCTATCCAAGCCTTAACTGAATAATACTTGGATAAGATTGGATATCCAAAGAAATAATTTACTGAAGAATCATTTCAGTGAGCTGTGCAGAAACAAGAGGAAATGCACATGAATGTGCAGGAGCATCTAGCTACACTACACTAGATTTTGGAATTGATCGGGATAGAGCCAATATGACTGACAGAATAACAACAGACATAGAGAAAAACAAACAAAACAAAGTCACAACCAGTGTCATCTCAACCATTATCAACATCAGCAGAGTGTCGGATCATGAAGATATCAGCAGGGGCCATAGAGCTCCCCACAACAAAAATGTAGGAGTGTGCACAAGAATTAACCAATATTGACTTAGTTTTTTCATAGTTACTATCAAACATGCTACATAGATTGCAATAAAGTGTCACAAAAGAGATCCGGTTGCACGTAGAATCAACTTCTATGGAGTTGGTCATAGTGACAACAGACAATGAAGAACTACACATAGAGTATAGAAAATTCATTCTAGAAGAGGATGAGGTTGTGTAGAGAACATTAAGGTTTCAACATGTAGTGTAGGAGGTATACAAAAACATCCCATAGGTACAAATGGAAGTAGATACTCCCTTGGAATATCAAGTGACAAAGATAAGCGAAGTCATTTATGGATTCCACAAAAAGATAGTCGATTTGGAAGCTCACACAAATCCAAGTACCCCACCAGAAGAAAGAGGGAAATGAGAGAAGATAACCATGAGGACCGTGGAGAGTATTAGGAGTTTGGATAAGGAATGAAAAAATTTATATGAAGAGATTACACAATTTTGGACTCAATTTATGGAGGATGCATAGTTACAAGCAATAGAACAGAGGTTACAGACTGTGCAGGAGAAGGCACAAAAAATGAAAGAAACAGTGAGCACTCTGTCAACAACAAAATGAATGGTTGCAATAGTTGAGAATAGGCAGTTTCACCATGAGATAAACTAGATAATATTTGAACAATAGACTCTCGTACAAAATTTTGAGTCGTTGCAGGAGGAATAATCATGGGTGACAGAAGAAATTGTGGCTGCATAAGGCATATTTACAAAGTAAGCGGTACAAGAAAACACAAAGAAACTGAATACCCCCATTACCGTGCAGACAATAGAGGGGATTTTGATGCAATAAGAACAAGTAAAGGAGAATATCACAACCATGAAGGAAATTTTTCATAATTTCATTGTGACATGGAAGGAAGTGCAACAAAAGGACTGAGTGACTCGGGATGAGTGACAAGTGAGTGTTGGGGGTCTGTTGGGACAATATTTTATGGACTAGTTTTTGTAAATGAATAGGAGAAAACCATGTGAATAGAGTGATGGGTCGGTCGAGGATCAACATGTGAAAAATAAAGAAATACAATTGGCACACTTTCTCATGCATGGATAAAGACACGCAAAATAAGGAATATCATTGGAAGCCATCAAGAATTTTGGGCCATCGATATGAGCCAATCCCCATTGTAATTGTATAGATATGTAAATGGTTTTTGGATAGAGGGAGAGGGACAAAGAGATAGAGAGATATGGAGATAGATAGTGAGTAGGAGAACAGGAGAAAGAAAGGGAATTTTGTATGTGAGCACAATGTGCATATTTTGTAATGGATGTTCTTCATAATATAATAAGAAGTCATTTGTTGTGAAAGTAGCCCATATGGGTGAACCACGTTAATCATGGTGTCTATATGTTATGATATGTTTGATTTTCTATTTATTGCACACATATGATATATGTTATGTTACTATGAATATGTCACATGTTACTATGTTTTTGCACACATGATATAAGGAATCTTGAACAAATGCTAGGTAGAATGGTTCTAAGAACTGTCTCCCATCCCTTCATAACTACATAATTATGGTTCCCACAGGTCCCATAGATACCTTGAATGAGACTTCACCTACTTGCGGGTGATGTCGAAAGGTCCAATATATGAGGGTTTTGTTGGAATATTCACGTTTAAACCTAGGTATTCCCAATGCCCACCAACATGTTGTGATTTAGACAAGGAAAACTTGGATTTATCCCCCCCTTGGTCACTTGAATTAAGGACCAACTATATCATAGAAACCCAACACGAACCCGTGGTACAATTTTGTGAGGCCCAAAAAGTTGAAGAGCTCTGTCAAAGTCATTGAAGCTAGCCAATCGTGAATGACTTGGATCTTGGTTGGGTCCACATGCAACCCATGTTCATCCATGATGTATCCTAAGTATTGTATTCTCTACATGCCAAATGATCATTTATCTAGGTTGGAATATAACTTGTGTTGTCACAAGTTTCTCAGGACCTATTGAATGTGTTATAAGTGTTATACCCAGGACTAGTTGAAGATGAATATGTCATCCAAATAGACCACCAAAAAAGAGTTTGTGAGAAATCGTAAGATATAATCCATCATCCTCATGAATGTCATTAGAGAATTAGTCAATACAAAAGTGATCTAGGTGGATATTGGTGGCCACCCGCCTATTCCACTTGGACCCCCACCATTGCTTCTTTCAATTTTTCAGTTTCCTTAATTGTAGCACAATTTACTATTTTTGGTAGTTTTTCGGGTCCTGAACTTTTGGAGCCATTTTGAGGCCCTAAACGACGTTTTTGGGCATCTATCGATCGAAATATTTTTTCACATTGTATTTCTTTCTGCCATCTATTGTGTTCCTCGGATATATATTTCTAACGATATATCGTATGTGCCAAACGGAGATAGTATGCCAAAGTTATAACCCTGGGAAATTGATGTACCAATTTACCTCGATGGGGCCCATATTCTGGCATTTCATCTCCTGCGGTTAGGTTTTCTAGATGTTTAGGGTTTCCATTTTTTCTCAATAATATATAGGCCTTTGAGCCTCATTGACACAAAGATTTCAAAGGCCTGTAGCCACCACATCTCTTCTCATAGATAAGCTACCAACACCCTAGCTAGTTTATTTCTGTTATGTCTATAAACAAATTTCAGTTCTTTGATATTAATGAAATGAAGTGTTATTTTCGCTGCATCTTTGTATTCATGGTTATTTGTGTATTTTGTTGTGTTTCTACATAATTCTGGATAAAAAATGCATGACCAACCACTCAACGAGGCCTTCTTTATATTTGAAGGTTGTCTTCCATACTGTTAGAGCCAGATTTGCCTCACCCTATGAAATCTTACAGAGAGGGTCTTATTCCATTTCCCTATGCAAACTTATATTCCCTGTTACTAAAATCCGGAGACAAAAATACAAATTTTTCCACTTGTACGCATCTTTCATGTTATACAGCAAGCGTATATGCAGGCTTCTCCACTACAACCTACGTACATCAAGATTTGTGCCAAAAAATGAAAATTAAATGTCAGGTTTCCATGTCATGATAGGAGATCTATGATCCTTGGCCCTCCATATACTGGAAACATTCTAACTCAGCCCTTCAATTTCATTTTGAAGTCTATAAAGAGGCCAATTATGAGCTATGGAAAAAAACAAGAATTCAAGTTTGAGAGAAAAGTTACTCTAAAGAAATTATTTACTTCATATAGAGTCTACATCCCTTTGTCCTTTGAGTCTGAACATAGTGTTTAGCCCCCAAGCTCTTCCCTTATTGATGGATAACCTCATTGTCTCCCTTCTATGAGCTTTCCTTTGTTGGAGGACTGAAGTGGTGGAGACCCAGCTAGAAGGAACTTAGTTTCTTGGTTCCGAACCGTGCTAACACGGAATTCTGTAATATTTTCACTTATGTTGATCATTTATTAATAGAAATACTCTCTTCCCGTCCAATTGATATCTTGAAAATATATGAGTTATTATCCATGGGCATATTTGTTATGTATATTGATGGATTATGCTATTTAATGTGCTAACATTTTATACTGCCACCATATGCTTGTTTTTCTTGTTTGTTGAGATCTTTTTGCAGGTGTATGGCTTTGGGTCAAAGTGTTCAATGGTGGACATCATCGAACATCTAGATGAGGTAGGCTTATTTCTTATCTCACTTGCACATTGGTTTATATAGCATGTTGTTGGGATAGAGTTGATTTCTGTAGTCATTTGCATCTATTGTGGTTCACCCTAGCCATAGAGAGATCTTCCTCGTAACAGAATTGGGGACCATATTGGGGATTGAATCTTCTTTCTTAGGGTTTGAAGTAATTTTCTCCTTAGATTGCTCTCGTTTCTATTGTGGTTCTTGTCGTATCATTGCTTGACTAGATCATGTTCACTCTGGGTCTGAGTTTTCAACCTTTCTCCCTTGCCTGGCCTTGTTTTAAATCATATACACGCCTTTTTCCTTGACAGTCACGTGCATACTCTAGTTGTCTCACTACAAGCTGTGTATATACGCTATGTTTGCTCAAACAGTGGCGTACATCAGTTTGCCTTTCATTTTTTCCTGGTCTGGTGTTTGTTGGGTGGGATTTGATGGTTTTTTAGCCTTCTTGGGTCTCTGTAGTGCCTATTAAGTGCTTGTGGGATGACAGGAAACCCTCTTGTGGTTGAATTTCTAGGTGAAATTTTTCTCATTGTCTTTTCATTTTTTATTGTCCTTGTACTTTGGGATGGGTGTTTTGTTGCTTGATATCCTGCTTGAGTTGTCTCTCTTTATACACAGTAGGGTTATATATCAAGTTACTTTTCAGTCCATGCATTTTCAGTTTTGTTATATTGAAAATACAAAAAATATAGGCATTTTTCATTGCTTGGCATTTTTTGTCTTTTGAGTTTTTATCATTAGCTTACTGCATATAGTGAAAGATTGCATTTTTACTTCTAAATTGAAGAGTTGAATTTGAAAATTACATTGGTTTTTAGAAGCATATCATTCATTGAAAGTTAAAGTTAGGACTTTGCATTACTTTCATATTTATTGTTCTTGAAGAGTCATAAAACCATGAGTTTCACTACCATGCCCTTTTGAGTAATCACGGCCATTAAAATCAATGCTATAATTTAAAATTGATTAGTAACGATTTTATTTTTCTAGGGTGCACAAACTAGCCTAGGATGTAGTGCCTTGGAATAGGATTTTGTGAGTAAACTTCTCCAAGGAAATTAGATCAACATATGTGTCTAAGTCAGAGAGTGGACAAATCCAATATATAATTGGTAAGATCAGGAGGCTCTGCTCACACCAGAGTTAATCACGAGGTCACACAAATTCAGTTAAAGGGATATCCCCCCGATACCTTCCTAGCGTCAGAGATATTTCTGGGGATCTATTCATATTTGGGGATCTTGTTAGTGCCCTTACCTCTGTGAGAGGTGGTGATTTCAAGGTTTTAGCCTTTGCTACCCTGCCCATACGGTGGAACTGACTTATGACTGCTCGCTTGTGCATTGATTATACATTGGTTTATTATTTTCTTGACTTAGGTGTCTCATAGGTTACTTCCAGGGGTTATTCTGCAGGTACCATGGGTCAGATAAGGGTCGGACAACACACAGCCTTTATGGAGGATTACCTCTCCGGGGGGATATGACCGACTAGTTGTTAAGCCCACGAGGGCCCTTATAACTGATTTGGTTACCTCCAATATTTAGCAGGGAGTCTCAAGCCCCTCTTGGGTGAGACATACCTTCTTTAGGGAAGGAGGTCACTCAGCCACTTTACCTCGTTTCCATGCATATTGATCTTTTGAATTTTGGTGTGCTCTTTGATTACTAGTTGGACTTAGGATATATTTTTATATTTAGAGTCTTAAGTCATTATGGAGTCAAACCATCCTCCCCATCGATTCCATCACTTGTTATAGTTACTATCGGATTTTGAGTCTTTTCCTTCTAAAAGGCGTAGAGTTATTAGGAGTGGTACACACACTTCCACCGTTCAGACTTGTGATTCTACAAGGATGAGTATTGAGCATAGTCTTCAGAACATCAGGATCCCTTCAACTCCCATACCTACTATAGTTAATGGCACCCCTTCGACTCCTGCAACCTCTATGGTCGTAGTGTCAGAGGTACCTATCATTACTGTGGCTCATCCTATAGTAAATTCTCAAGCTGCCGCATCGAACCCCTTTGGGTATCTTGGCCACTCACCGAGCTATAATGTCCAGTCCATCCCTATGGCTTCTAGTCCCTTTTCTTATGGTATTCCCAACTTCACTTCACAGTTTTTGAACTCCATCCCAGTTGTTGGCCCTAATGCTATCATTGGGCTTGGGGGTAGTACACCTCCCTACACTCCTTTTTCATTTGGTGGATCTCAAATCCCTCAAATGACTCCTAATATGGGAGATATTCATGTTTTTAACCCTGGGTCCAATCCTCCTACTTCTGGGTGGAATAATCAATCTAGAGGACAAGATTCGGCTCAAGTTCCTTCCTACAACCCTACCTCCTCATTACAAATTCCGACCAATACATTTGGAATGACAAATCCACCTCTATCCTATGGATTCCAACCTAGAGGAGGTCATTTTCACACTTTGGGCAACCCCCAACCCGGATCCAATCTGGCTGGGGGAAATTTCTATAACCCTCAACAAAACATTCCAGCTAGAATGATTCCCAACCAAACTTTTATGAATCAGCTCGAAGGAGGGCCTTATAATTCCAGATAGGGCCATGGTGTTTACCAGAACCCTGAATGGCCTATAGTTCCACAAGCACAGTCTTTCCTGAGAGGTTGGGGCCAGATGTTGCAACCCTGTCTCCCTTTTATGGCCATGCTTAATCTACCAGATTTGTCTAAGTTAATGAATGACCCTGTGAGTCATGATCCTACATGGCCCCTCATCCCCACCAAACTTCCTTCAAACATCCCAAAGTTTGAAGGTAAGAATGGAGAGGATCATGGTGATCATGTCACTACCTTTCACTTTTGGTGCTCACCAAACTCCCTTAATGGCGATTCTATTCATTTGATATTATTTCAATGCACCCTCATCGGAGTTGATGTGAAATGGTATATTGAGATACCTAGGGGGCATATGGGACTTTTAGTCAATTAGCAATGGTATTCCTTAACCAATTCTAGTTGCCCATTCGTTATGATGATGGCCTAGAACTGTTGTTTACTTTACACCAGGATACCGCCACTCATATCTCGAACCATATCCAGGAGTGGCATAGATGGAAGAGGTTGATTAAGACCCCTATACCCCCGGCCTTTCTTTTAGAATGGTTTCTTAAGTCTTTTCACGCTTCTATATCGAAGGATGTTGCTACTTCTGGGGTTACCACTGAGGAAGAAGCAATCTTTAGGGCCCATCAGTTAGACTTGATATATTCTCAGCCTGGGATCTTATACCACCTTCTTCCTGATGCACCGTGGTCAACTTACGACCCTAGGAAAAATCTCAGACCTCATGTAGATGGCATTGTAGGTGCCTCCAATGTAAAGTCTGCAAACACGGTGATGAACCATTTGAAAGAGTTGTCTTTAAGTCAGTCTGTCTGAGGGCTAGCTTTGTCTATGTCTTCCAATCCCACTCAGTCGGTGGATGTACATTTCATGTAATCGTTGACTAACCCAAATGGTAACCATCACAGGAGGGAATAAGAAGAAAAGACGTAATAACCATAAGGGTGGGGAAAATGGTAATAAACCCAAGGACAATAATAATAATGAGAAGATGGGTAGTAATGTTGGAGAGGGAAAATGAGAAATACATAAGGTGAAGTTTCCCTGTAAGCTTTGCAAATATGATCACCTTGCCCATGTATGCCCCAAACTTGTAGAAGCTGTGAGGATATTATCTCAATCACCTATTGTGCTAATGAATACATTCCCACATAATCAACACCTAGCCTCGAGCTCCTCAAATGCCGGAAATGAGGTTGGTGGGGGTCAAAACCAGTAGTCGAAATATGGAAACCATTTATGTATCAATATGGTCGATGCGAAAGTTAATGTAGCCACTCAATCTTGATATTATAGCTCTAAACAAGCTATTCCTGGTCTAGAATCTCCTCCTCCTCCTCGGGAGACAACTTTACATATTGAGAAACTAGAGCCACTGCCTCGTATTCCGAAAGGAGTACTCAAGCGCTCTACCCATAATCCAAATGCTAGATCTCCCCAGAACTACTCTATTGTTGAGGACCTGGGTCAAACCCCTTGTGTAATGTTGGCTTTGGAGGTACTCCAGACGTGTCCTTCATAAAGGAATTCCTTACTCTCTTCTTTAGGAGCTCTAGAACCCAATGGCTCAAAATTTATCAAGTTTGATGTCACAGATGTTAAGCCTCACTTGCCTTACCATGTGGCTTTCCAAATCCATGTGGAGTACTCAAAGTATACCATAAAACGTGTGGTTGTTGATGAAGGTGTTGATACGTGTGTGATGTCCTTGGTCTGTTTGAAAGCTCTCAATTCTCCGACTCTTTCCAATTCATCGAACATGTTGACTATTTTTTACAGTCATTCCTTCTGCCCTCACAGTATTCTCCCTTCCTTTCCGGTCCAGTTAGGTGGGAAGATGGTAGAGGTGGAGGTAGAGGTAGTTTATGCACCTTTTTATTATAACCTATTACTAGGTCGCAATTGCACTTATTCTATGATCGATGTCATGTCGTTTGTCTTACGTACTCTTTATTTTCTTCATGAAGGGAATATCATGAAGATCGATCAGTTTTCCTTTGCGTGCTCTATTCCTAATGCATCTCGTGGACCGTCGATCCCTATGATCGACAATTCTCATTTGGCAACTGAGAATATCGGTGTCAGAATGTATTCTTCCCTTATGGGTACTTTCAACTACACAACACCGAGCCATCACGTTTATGCCATGTCCAGTAGGCACGTCTCAACATGGAGGTCCATTCCTTTTCGCACTTCTTATTTTAGTGATCCGTGGACCCTACCTTCCCTGACTTTATCTTGTGAAGTTCAGTTGCATGCTAGAATGTCCATGCCACTATCGGCAGCAGAGATTGTGTATCAAGTTGTTCTCGACTCTTCCGTCGATCCTGGTCCTGTTCCTTCGCCAATGGATGAGGAGGATCTAGTTCCTAGGCCCGTGTGGGCCACTTCGTTGTCTTGTTCACATGATTTCCTTAATGGGAATTTTCCTTTGGATGAATCTATCATCAAATCCATGAGTGGTTCCGACAAACCTTGGGATAATATGCACCATCGCTCTTCTTTTCTCCCAGAGATTAAAAGAATCGAACAAGACGACTTTCGATCTACTTTGAGTGAGATAGTCAGTCACATCGTAGTTCCACTTGATACGCATGGCATTTATGTAGAAGGAAATATGGCAAGAATTTCTCCTACCATCACGATCGACATATCTCATACCCCTGGAAAGGTTGAAAACGTAAATATCGGTGTGGATTGTTCGCCAAAAGAAATCTTGATCTACACTGAGCTCTTCAAGGAATTTTGAGACGTATTTTCTTGGTCTTATGAAGAGATTCTAGGAATCAACCCTCTTATTGTTGAACATGAGATTAGAACTTATCTGAATGATAAACATGTTCGAAAACGTCTTAGAGTTTTCAACCCTCGAAAGGCCCCTTCCATTAGGGCAGAGGTGGAGAAGCTACTTAATGTTGGCTTCATCTACCTGGTTCCCTTGACTAAATGGGTATCCAACCCTATTCCTGTGGATAAGAAGCAAGGAACCATCCCTGTATGTGAGGATTTTTGCGACCTAAACAAGGCATGTCCTAAAGAAAACTTTCCCACACCTTTCATCAATCAGATTCTTGACGAGTGTGCGAGAAGAGAAGTATTTTCTTTTATGAACAGATTTTCAAGGTATGACCAGATTCAAATCAAACCTGAGGATCAACACAAGACGACATTTATTTTTCCTTGGGGTACTTTTTCATATCGAAAAATTCCTTTCGGCCTTAAAAACGCCAGAGCAACCTTTCAACGTGCCATGAATTTCATTTTTCACGATCTTAAGCACATAGTCGAAGCTTAACTTGATGATCTTGTTGCTCACTCTCACAAGAGAGTGGATCACATTAAGCACCTTCGGCTCATTTTTGAAAGATGTTGTTATTATAGAATCTGATTGAACCCTCACAAATGCATCTTTTGCGTTAAGTCTAGTCGTCTTTTGGGATTTCTAGTTTCTGAGACTAGGATCATGGTAGATATTCTTAAGGTTGAGGCAATACTTTGGTTGCCTCTCCCATGCATGATTAGACAAATTTAGGTTTTACAGTGGAAAGCTAACTTTCTTCGTCGGTTTATAGTGAAATATGCCACTATCACTAAAGATTTCATGCGTATTTTGAAGAAGGACACCCCTTTTTATCTGGGATGAGCGAGACCTGTTAATGTTTATGCTATTATTATAGTTCTTTTCATTTCATAAGATAAGAGCATAATAAGAACAAGATCACTGAGAAATACACATCCACAATAGACACAGCATTTATCCTGGGAAACCCTCTAGGGGAAGAAAACCCAGCAAAAACTTCCTTATCATAA
>SNQJ01S0056963.1:79824-103422 GCA_010110895.2 Picea sitchensis
TAATAATGACATGATTAATCCACAATGGGGATTTAATCCAATAACAAAATAATAAGAATGCTCTTCGCAGTTACATTATTTCAACAAGCCCAAGATTCCTTCGATGCTTTGAAGAAATATTTGGTGTCGGGGCATCTGTTGAAGCCTCCTGACTACAATAGATATTACCTATTTTATGTCGTCATGTATAAGGATACGATTGGTATGGTTCTGTTTCAGTAGGATGATGAGCTCTATAAGCACTTCATCTACTACCTTAGTAGAACGTTAGTCAGTCCTGAACTTAATTATACTCACGTTGAAAAGCTAGCTTTGGTTGTCGTTCATGCAGTCTAGTTTTTGTGTCATTATATATTACTCTGCAAGACTACCATGGTTGCGGATGTCAATCCATTTCAATACCCCCTTACCCGACGTATCATAGGGGGGGATATAATAAATGGATTGTCATTTTACAAGAGTTTGATTTCGATTTCACTTCCGCAAAATACAAGAAATCCCTAGTCTTCGCAGAGTTAATATCCAATTTTCCATGATTAGATGAGGATGTTATCCATGTTGATTCATTTGTGGATGAACACATTTTTCTTTTCTTGTCGTCTGACCCCTGGTATGGAGACATGGTTCTCTATCTTCAAAATTTGAATTTCCCTCAGCATCTCTCACAAGATGACTGACGGCGTATAAGATACCAAGATAATAAATGTACTATCATCGGTGACACTTTGTATCATCGAGGAATAGACGATATCTTGCATCGTTGTTTAAATCACAGATAAGTCGATTCTTTTTTGAACGATTGGCATAGAGAGGCTTGTGGTGGTCATCTAATCGGGCTTGTGACAACACAAAAAATTTTGCGAGACAGTTATTTTTGTCCTACTATCTTTAAATATTGTATTGAAGAAGTTAAGAAGTGTCACCCCTACCAAGTATTCACTCAAAAAATGCGCTCAAATCCATCCCCTCTTCACCCAGTCATTACCTTCGGTCCCTTCACCAAGTGGGGGGTGGACTTCGTAGATTGCAACCCAACTTTGGCTGGGGGGCATCAGCACATTCTCATGGAAGTCGACTACTTCACTAAGTGGGATGAGGCCATGCCTACTGTTAAATATGATGGGAAGAATGCAGCCTTCTTCATATCCAATCAAATTATCACCTGGTTCGGTATCCTGAGTGAGATTGTCATTGATCATGGTAGTCACTTTCAGAATGAAATGATGGAAGAAATAGTAGCTAATATGGGTTTAGACATGGTCCTTCTTCTCCTTATTACCCCCAGGAAAATGGACAAGTAGAGGCCGTCAACAAGTCTCTCAAGACCATTTTGCAAAAAACTATCAGTCAGAGTAATTGCGACTGGCACATCATGTTATATCCTGCACTCTGGGCATACCAAACCGTGGTCAAGACTACCACCGGATTTTCCCATTTCCAGTTAGTACATGGTGTGGAGTTGATATTACATATTGAATGTGAAATCCCTTCTCTTAAGTTGGCAGTCACGCTCCTACTTGACACTTACGATATCAAGCGACGCCTTGTACACCTAGAGAGTCTTGATGAGCAGCATCGAGAAGCCTCTACGGATATCGAGGAGAAAAAAATATGTGTTAAGGTCCATTACGATAATTTTGTATGTCCTCGGTTGTACATTGAGGGAAACTTGGTCCTTTTGTATGATCAATCCAAGGAACCACTGGGGGAAGGAAATTTTAAACCCATGTGGAACGGTCCTTACATCGTGCGATGTGTTCTAGAAAAAGGAACCTATGAGTTAGACGATTATGAAGGGAATGAGTTGGTTGAGTACAGAAATGGGCTCTACTTGAAAATATACTATGCTTGAGCCCCAGTCTTGGGCGGAACTCTCTGTATACTAATGTAATTTAGTGTATATATATATATTATTTTTGTCTTGGGGTTGCTTGTCATGTTTTTCACTTGATTGACAAATGTCAACGTATTCTTCGGTATACCTAGGAGTCGCAAACAAAGCCATTCATCATACATCGAACTTGGCTTCCACCACTTGGGTGGTTTACTCACTCGAGGGTCTACTGGTATATTCTGGTGGCATATGCCTAGGGAAATCCATGAAAAATGTGGTCGAATATAGCATCGTTATAGAACTTTTGCGCGATGTTATCTCACATGGAATTCATTCATTAAAAGTTTGTTTGGATTCCCAATTAGTAGTATTTCATTTGAATGGAAGTTACCATGTGTGTGATCCTACTTTACTCCGACGATTCCTGCGAGTACATATTTTAGAACAACAGTTTGAATTTATTACATATTATCATATTCCTAGGAGTTCTAATCATGTATCTGATGCTTATGCTAATTTCATTTTAGATTGGCATTTGTCACATAATTAAAAGCAAATAAAACCATCTCATCAATGTACACATTGTAAATATAAGTAAAGCAGAAGATCCCTTTTTATATATTTCAAAAAATATGGTGTTTATAGTACAAAATTGGGGTTAATACCCTCAATACACATATACAGCCGGTATTACAATATCCCATGACATCTACGCCTATGGCGTTGAATGTGTGTCATGGTAGAAAACCATGGTGTTTGCGAGATGCTGAAAGAGTTGTACCCATTCCCTAGGTACACCAACCACCTATTGTTGCATGGCTTCAGGAAGATCCTCTATCTGAACCATGGGTATTGTGTGAGTCAAACATGATAGGTTTCCCTACACGTTTTGTATAACCCTCTCATCTTCTCCTCTTGCCACCTCGTCTCCATGGTTCTTCCGTCGATGTTGAGGGAAGTGTTGGCATAGGGGAAGACCCAGGGTTCAATTCTTCAATAGTGCACCAACAAAACCCTAACTACCGGCCTTTTCAGAAACACCGGTGAAGCAGATGAAGTCTTACCTGAGGTAGAGGTAGAGGGGGTTGCAGGACTCATATGTCTGCAACCTAGCTGGGACATAGATCTGTGATCACAATACTCAATAGAGCACTTAGCAATTAACATTCATTAGCCTTTAACCCTTATTCACATCGCAGGTCAAACCCTGCTTACAGAACAATGTAGTATTACTCAATATCTAAGTACAGCTAACCATTTAGTACATAACATCCGAGCATATCTAACATTCATTCATACCTAAATCACTAAGAATTAGTAGATCTATCTATTACACATCAAGATCAGTGCACTAAGAAGATAAATATATAACCATCATAAACAACATTGCACAAAGCACAATAACATAGGATATATGTGGTTCACCCCAGTGTGGGGCTACGTCCACCAACTCTTCTTCTCTTCTTTATTAGTCTCTTCAATCTTCTTACAAGCACCAAGACACAAGGCCAACTCCGCATAGGACAGGAGATCTGCACGCACCTCACCAGATCCTCCTTCCCTAATTTAGCTCAAAGCACAAAGCCTTACATAGTCTATGCACAAAGCACTTACAAAACATTTTCACTTAGCTCTGTAAGCCTTAACACATCTTCTTGCACATAGATAATATTAGCACTAATACATTGGCTCTCTATCTCTCTAGGTCTATCTTCTTACATCACCTAGATACCTATTTATACATTACCAAAGGGCCTAAACATGGGGAAAACCCATGGGCCAACATCCCATACCTGTTACATAAACCCTAAAACCCAAAAGTCCCACAAAAATGGTGATATCCTGCTATCTCTGCTTCACCTAGGCACTCCATCTTTGACCAGCCTGTCGAAGTCCAAAAAATGGTCAAACACGACCAATGTTTCCACAAAACTTGGTCGAGGGCCAACATGCCCCCAACACTCACCTGTGGCTCATCCTAAGTCACTCTAATCTAGGAAACACTGCTTCTAAGTCCTCGATATTATCTCGAGCTACCTTGACTTTCTACTTCACCAAAGCTTCCTGCTCGGCGAACTCCTGAATGACTTTCTCGGTGGCAGACCCTTCCAGTTTTTGTTCCACTGATGTGACCACCTGCTCTAGTTGTGATCCTTGTCCCTCAATCTCTTCAAAGAGGGTGCAAGCTTCATCCTGCATCGTCTGGATTCACTATGTCACTTCCATCACTTTTCTCCAAATAGCAGTGACATGTTGCTAAACTGTGTGTTGCTCCTGTGATCTCTTCATCTTCTCAATTGTCTTAAGTTGCTTCAATTGTGCTTGCATTGTCGATGCCTACTACTTCACCTCCTGGAGTTGTGCCTCCAATATCCTCAGCTTCGGGTCTTCTGCAAGGAACTCATAAGTCTGCACACTTTGGTTACTGAGTTTCTTGCATTCTAAGGCTAATTCCCTGATTCTTTCTACTACGCTCCTAGCAGTTTCCTCCCTTTTATATTGCACTTCTTTCAAAGTGCTCGGCACTGCTTGCAGTTCTAACTCTGCTACTCTTTCTTGAAGCTATTGAATGGCCTCAGCGAGCTTCCCCACTTGGCTCTCAGTTGTCTCTTTGTCCATCTGATCCAATCCTGGCACAGAGCGAAGTGCTCTAGTGATTGCTTCTCTAACCCCAATCTGCTTTGTGAGCAGTTGGTCTTTTTCTCTTTGGATATGCTCTCTGTCCTCTTCAAAATTTTCTCTAAGGCCATATTTCTCTTGCTATGCAACCCATCATTGCTCTAGGTCTTCCTCCTTTTATTTCTTCAAGGCCTATATAGCCTGCTCTTTTTCTTCTTGTACTCAATGAAGGCGAGCCTCTGTAGCATCTTTTATCCTTCGCGGTTAGGTGGGCTCATCCCCAAACTCTACATCTTATGATGATGACGACATAGTAGACACTGCGTGGTTCGAATAGAGATATTGATGTACCCCCTTTAGCTCTACCTCAATTCTATCATACATTGTCTCCTACTTTGCTTTGTTTTGCTGCAAGATATCCTCTGAAGCATCTGCTACATCTACGATGATGAGATCAATATCATCCACTATGAGTACATTCTATGAATGAGGCTTATTGGCTCGTGAATTCTTCCATGTTGAAGGTTTCTTCGGATAAACCTTCATTTTATTTGATATCTCGGCCTCTATAAGGGGATCTTTCGGCAGTGTCACTTCTCCCTTTTCTTTCTTTTCTTCTTCCCCTCCCTCTTCTTGGTTTACTTCGTCACCTCCTCCTCCTCCAGGTGAGTCAGGCACAGTTTCCTCCGATGCATTGTTTATCTCCTGAACTTCTTCCTTCTTTTTCTTTTTCTTAGCATTTCTCGGTCCATCCCACTCAATCTTAGTGACCACAGGGATTTCGATGAGGTTGGGGTCGAAGAGTTCTGCATCTCCAACTGGTACAATGAATTCTGCAGTACATTCCTTGGTTATCTCCTCCATATCTTCCTCGGTCAATTTATAGTAAGACTACAGCTCCTCCTTGTTTTCATCCCCACGTGCGGTGATATATATGAAGTGTCAGTCTGTGTGGAACTTCGCGATTGGCCTGAACCTATGGAGTGTATTTGGTGTCATTCAAGGAAAGGATTCAATGGCCCGCTTGATCTCTAAGTAATAAGTGTGGAATACAGCATTCAAATGCCACTACTTCACCATATCGCTTGTATACCACAAGGTGGTGAACCTCACGTCCAGTGGTTTTGATGGCTCAACTTCAGGGAATGTCACTCCCTATGGCATATCCCAAGTGACAAATGCTATAAGAATGAGTAACCAGCTAAAGTGGAATTCATAACCTTGGTCTTTCACTTCGCGGCAGTCCTTCTCCAACTCGTTGACGAGGTATCTCACCCAGTTCATCTGCATCCCTTCAACACACTTCCCTGCGAGGTCAATGATGAAACCTATAACTTGCATTGGTTTGTTCTTCTTGATGATCTTTCCAATGATCAACTGACAAGCTAGGCGCACTACACCATCTTGGATGGAGGCTACCTTGTAGCCTCGCTTCCCCTTCTCCACATCATCGTAGGTTTCATTTATACGTTGTGTCAGGGAGTGATCTACATCCTTCCCCGGATAGAAATGGGGAGGGTCTGGTCCCTGCAATCTCAATCCAGTGATCATGTGGATCAACACTAGATCCACAGTCACGCACCTATATAACCATAGATAACCTCCATGGTAGAATGACAATAGGATTTTAACGCATGCGTTAACCTCCTGATGTCTACCGAAGTGGGGTATCTTCATGATGTTGAGGATGGTAGGCCTCACGATATCCTTGATCCATGGCTGGGGGACTATCTTTAGCTTCTTCCCAGTCATCTTTTTCAAGTACCTATGTGGTGCAAGAAGCGCATAAATCTTCATGTCTCCTAGGTTAAAGTCATTGATCTTAATATCAGGGATCAGTCCTAGCTGCAGTCCAACTACATGTATCCCCTTCGAGAGGTACGCAGTGATGGGCGTGTACTCGAAGTCACACGAGATGTTGTCATGACTAACCATGCTAGCTAGAGGTAGGTTGTAGTTAGGAAATACCGACGGGATCAGCTTCGCGTTCGCGAGGTCGTCGCAGTGCCTGCTTATTTTCTCTGTCACAGTTTAGTATGGCCCATATAGACATCCAGTCATGGGGGATGCTTGCAATCCTTGCATTGATGAGGCTTGTACTCCTATAGAAATAACTTTCTTAGCCATAAGGTCTATTAGGATCTCCTCCACATACTTCTCTACTGCACTAAGGTCTCCCGGCATCCACGCTCGTGATCAAATATCTCGGGTTGGAGAATGGATACTTAGGGTAAGAAATGGGGGGTGAGGTCTCAAAAGAATGACACGATAGCAATTAGTTCTATATTATCTCGGATAATCACAATTTGAAAAAAGTGGTCCCAGTGAGGCATTCGATGGATTAAATAGGAAATGGCGTAACGGATTCCTCCAACGGGTCGAAATGTCTTAATAAGTACGATTCCATCTGTTATGGTGTGGTCTCAATGGTCTCATGGTGATCTTGGCCGCAATAACTGTGTTTCTAACCATTCTCGAGCGTCATTCTAACGGTCGGGACACCTCCAACGGTCATATAGCTTTGTCGTGGTGAAGTATCATTATGCGTTGTTCTTCTATTCTGGCAATGTTCAATTTTTGAAAGCCTGCTTCTTGTGAGGTCTTCACTGGAACCTCCTGCAGTATTTCTAACTTTGCTTTCTTCTTACTGCGATTTTTTTCCTTCTTCCCTGTGATCTGAGTTTCTGGATTCCTCTTTCCATTTGTATTATTATCTTCTCTTAGCATAGTGACTTCGCACTACTGATGTTCTCTCAAAAGTTTCGCATGCAATAGTTCTTCTCTTACTACTTCTGGGGTAGGTTCTCTTCTCTCCTACATGGATAGTTTCTTTAAGCCTTCTTGTGTTCTTTCAACTCCAACAACTAGGTATCTGGCCCTCAGTTACTTCGACTTGTCCTCTTGTTCTTCTATTAGTCGCACTATTTTCTTGGCTATGAAGTCCCTTAATTCTTGCTTCTTTTGTTCTGTGTCTTCCTCTTCTGCTTTCCTCCGGATCTGATCTTCCTCAATCCAAGTCTTTCCTAACAAAAGTGCAAAAGGAGCGTTGTTCTCAACAAACTTAATGACCTCAAATTATTCTTCAGTCGATGCTCCATGAGAAATCATAGGTACATGAGTAAGTCTTCCACATAGGGTTATCATCTTTCCTTTAAACAGGCCTATCCCTCCTAATGAAGGAATCATAGCAGGATTTCCTGAAATTTCCCAAGTGCTTTCTGGCATAATGTTCACCTGTGTTTCCTCATCCAAGACATAGTCTATGTTGAAGTCTCCTATTCTTGTTTCTATTCACTCCTTCTCTTTTAAGATTTCTGTTAAACTGATGTCTTTGTGTTCATTCAATGTTTCTTTTAGCTGTAATAACATAGTCTCTGATTCTCTAACATATCCTTAGTTTCTTGACCTTCTTCATGGTTTGCTTGTCTAATGTTCATATTCTCAACTTTATCCTTCATTCTAAGGAAATCCAAAACCTCATGACCAACAGCTTTACAACAAAGACAAATAGGATCGATACCAGGGCATTCTTTAGCAAGATGTCTCAGTCTTCTGCAGTTATAACACAATGTCAATCCTCTCTTTCTCTTAAACGATCCCCAACCTTTCTTGTACTGCACGCTGGGATCACAGTGATGGACCTGGAATCTGAAAAAATTGTTTCTAGGGTCCTGCATCCATTTGTCAATCCAAAAATTATTTCTATGCATAGGAATAACATATCTTCCACTATTTCTATAAAATATATTTAGATCAAATATTCTTTATTCTAATGGTGCCCTAGTTTTGTGACTAGGACCAAATCTATCAAACATAGCTAGATCCATAATTTCAAAGAAAAAACTTCCACTTATCTTACCTTTATCAGAGAAAAAATCTTTAAGATCTTAACTCTTTCTTCAAATCGATCTTCCTTCTCTTAGCACAGAGATTCACAAGTCAAGTAGAATATTGCGCACTATAGCAACAAATCTATGCACAGATCTTTCTCTTTTCTTCAGTTCCCAGCAATCACAGTTTTAGGTCCCGGCAATGGAACCATTTGTTGGCACAGGGGCAGACCCAGGGTTCAATGCTTCAACAACGCACCAAAAAAACCCTAACTATCGGCCCTTTCGGCAACACCTGCGAAGCAGATGAAGTCTCACCTGAGGTAGAGGCAGGGGGGGTTGCAAGGCTCAGGTGTCTGCAACCTAACTGGGACACATATATTTGATCAAAATACTTAACATAGCACTTAGAAATTAACATTCATTATCCTTTAACCCTTATTTACATCGTAGGTCAAACCCTGCTTACATAACAACACAGTATTACTCAAGATCTAAGTACATCTAACCATTCAGTACATAACATCTGAGCAGATCTAACATCCATTCATACCTAAAGCACTAAGCATCAGTAGATCTATCTATTTCACATCAAGATCAATGCACTAAGTAGATAAATACATAACCAGCATAAACAACATTGCACAAAGCACAATAACACAGGATATATGTGATTCACCCCAGTGTGGGGCTACATCCACCAACTCTTCTTCTCTGCTTTATTAGTCTCTTCAATCTCCTTACAATCACAAAGCCACAAGGCCAACTCTGCATAGGAAAGGAGATCTATGTGCACCTCACCAGATCCTCCTTCCTTGAGTTAGCTCAAAGCACAAAGCGTTACAAATTATGTGCACAAATCACTTACAAAACATTTTCACTTAGCTCTGCAAGCCTTAACACATATTCTTTCACATAGATAATATTAGCACTAAGCCATCAACTCTCCAGGTCTCTGGGTATATCTTATTACATCGCCTAGATACTTATTTATACATTACCAAAGGGCCTAAACATGGGCAAAACCCATGGGCCAACATCCCATACTCATTACATAAACCCTAAAACCCAAAAGGCCTGCAAAAAGGGCAAGATCTCATGATCTCCGCTTCGCCTGGGCGCTCCATCTTCGACCATCCTGTCGAAGTCCCAAAAATGGTCAAACACAACCAACGTTTCCAGAAAACTTGTTTGAGGGCCAACAGGAAGCCTTCTGACCATCACAAACCCACGTCTGCATTGCACAAATGTCTAGTCAATACTTAAGAACCATCCAAAAATATTTTTGTTCTATTATACAGAAATACAAAAAAATGAAATATGTAAAAACTTTTAACATACCTATGTCATTGTAGGTGGTCCCTGGTGGGAGTGGCATGTATAGATCTCCTCTAAAGTTGATCCCCTTGTAGGGATAGTCATCCAGAGAGATGACTTGTTGCACCACCAGTAGAATAAATCCTCATTGTAGGGTGTCAGAACCCTACCCACCCCCTCGCCGCCTCATTACCTTGGTCCACCATGCCATGTCTGGATCGCGAGGTCCTCTCAGAATAATATTGAGTCTAGGTCCCAAACCTGGAACCCGCTCAAAAAATAAATTGCACAAGATAGAGTCAAACCCAAAATTTCTTTTACTCCCCTGTTTTCACTTTGTCAACTGGCTCTTCATATTCGCCAGTAGTGAGGTACACCAATCATATATTGTGGGTCTCATACACTGCACTGTATATAACATGAGAGGCCTCGATGCCTGGTGCAATGAGTCTGAACCTGTGATTCTGGTCAATACTAGGGAAATAATATTCAGACTGATATTGTTTATTGCTCGGATAGGAACTTGACTCCCTACCGTAGGAGTCCCTACTACACAGTGGGCATCGATATATTCCTCTATATTCATCTTGCTCCCTTCTCCTCATGATTTGAGGTTTACAACCTCTCCCTACCATGATAGACCAGTCAGAAATTAAATGTCATCTACTTCAATTCTTAATGGTTTTCCATCGAGATTTAATATCTCACTCTCAGGGTCCCAGTAACCCACCAACATCTCGAGCAACCTCACCTAGGCTCTCATTCCTTTGAGCGCCCAAAATTTATACAAGCCACATCGCTTTAAGGCCATTTGGGCCCCCAGATCTTGATCTATAGCAACATCGACCTCCGCGTGCTCTCTCTCTCTCCATTCAAGAACCATCATGTCAAAGACAAACCAAAATTTGAGTTAGAACCCTTCAAAATGATTGTTTGTGTGCATGTATGTGGCCTACTTTACATACATTCATGTGTAGGGCTTGATATATGCACCATGTAGTTTACAAAGGGGCATATACCTCATCATTTACGTGACCTGATTGAATACATCTCGCGTACACTGAAATCTTCACTTTGCACCCTCAATAACTAAAACTTTAGAACCTAATTCAAAATTTTAATCCACTAAAATTAAAGAGGAAGAGAACAAGAATTACCTGATCTAGACAGTTTGTGATTTCATTGCCCGATGCTCCTACAATTGTTGTTTGAATCTCAGAGGTATTTTGGTCCAATTTGCACTAGTTGGGTAAAAAATCAAAATGGTATGGTAATTTTGGATTTCCTTACTATTTATAAATTATTTTTACCCACTTTCTCTAGTTCTAAGCCATTTTTTCACTTAATGGACTAATACAAAGGTGGATCGAGTTGGTTTTTGCAGTTTTAACATGGGATTCTTTCATATTTCAGCATTATGTTGGTGGTTCGTCACCACAGGCAGGTATTTTCATTACCCAACATATAGGATAGGTATCCACTCCATTATGCATTTTCACATTATCCTATAATTGTCACTCTTTATTCCCTAGGTACGAACCCATTTGTTGTGACATAGAACCTTCCATCTGCTATATAGTTGTGTCGTTATCAAGTGGTAGAGACTTATCGAACATCGCTTCCCTAGTTAGATCCCCTACTACATTTGGTGCCCATGCAGAAATTTTTTCATAGGACCGGGAGTCCCTCATAGCTCGTAATTGACTTTATGTTGAGACTCATTTCTCATTCGTAAACATATGGCCTTATAACCTAAGGAATCCCAAAATAGTTTAATTTAAGCTCTTTTCCAACTTGTCTAAAAAGCAAAAATATTGTCGAGTGATTTTTCCCCTTCACACTCATTAAATTGGACTTGAAAGGTCGTGAGTCTTAGTTAAGCTCTTTTATGACTCATTATCAAAAAGTGAAAAGATTGTCAAGTGAACTTGTCTCTTTCACACTCGTAAATTGGTTTTGAAAAGACGTCTATTTGGCACAATTTTATCCCTTTTTCACACCAAGTAGTCTAAAGGACATAAAAAGGGACATTTTTTGGCATTAAGTTGTGATTGCATCTCATGTCCTTGCTTGCAGTATTGAACCTATAACCGGTTCTCTCTTTACATTATAAACTGTTTGCCTTAGCAGTTTTGCATCCTCAACCAAGTAGAGCCTTGTTTATATCCTTCGCAATTTGACACCCTATACCTAGGAGGGAACATTCCCCCGAGTACCCATCTCCCACATGCACTTCCTTGCATTGATCATAGGTATGTTCCACTGCTAGAACTATTTTTGCTTACTTTCGACACTTGTTTCCTCCTTTGTATCATACCATTCATTTTTCTACGAAAAAACAAAAAAAGATGGCCAGGAAGGGAGTATTATCTTGTATCGGCAGCAGTCATTTCACCTTTGAATAGAGAACAAATTTATTTGAGTCCATTTATCATCGTAATTTTGGGATTAGCATGGACTTAGGAAGCTGAGCTCATTACAGGGTTTTCTCTACCGACTGGTTACTCTTCCAGTCTCTATAGAGAATTTCATTGATGCCTTCTACATCTCATGGTTCCATCATTGGATCTATGTTATCAGAGTCCTCTATATGTCTCATGCTCTTGTTCAAAGGAAGTCTATCAACCTGTATCGACCACTCCTTAGAACTCTTAACTTTTCATGTCGGTCATACCCTCAGTTTGTCTCAGAATCACACGATATTGTAGTCTTATCATGCACCCTGGCCCTACTTTCATCATTGGTAGGTAACCTTGAACCCAGCAGTCGACATTTCATCATTAGTCATTGACTGGGTGGTTTCCCTTGTGTTCAACGGCAATAAATATATTCACACATTGGGATTTGTGTAGTGTCTTGGATTCCATTAGCCTTATTGGTGGCTTCATCACCTTTCTTAGCCATTTTCATCATTGGTTGTTATTCAGAGGGTATTTTCCATGTATCGTTTTCACTTGGCACACGTGAAAGATGAATAGGATCATTGGTTCGTGAACATGTTCTTCATCTAATTTACACCAAATCATGAAGCTCCTGCTTTGTACCTCATGCTGATTGATGAGAGATGCCTTAATTCTCTCCTTTCAGCGGGTCTCTTTCCATCAACTTCAGCCCATTTATTCTAGAAATGGGACCTAGAGTCTTATGAGTACCTTGAGGCTTGCAGTCATCAATGGCAGGCTCTCTCGCCATCGACAGTTGGGAATACATCAATGTCTCTTGATCGATGGATTATTCAAGTGTTTGACACTGAATCCTTTATTCACACTTGTAAGGATGTACTCAGTGCCTTGATACCTACTTTAATTATCGATAGGTTGTCTCGCATTTGTTAACAGTATACCTCAATGACCGGTAATAAAACGATGTCTCATTGTGTTCGACCTCAACTTATTTATTCACATATGTAGACTTGCACCTTTGGCCGATCATGTAGAAGAATTGAAGACATCATTATGTGGTCGTAGATTTCCTAAGTTGTTGCTTCCTTTTCATTGGACCAATACCTATATGACTTCAGTGATCATGGGAGATCAGATTGAACTTGATGGTATACAAATATCTTCAAATCGGTTTTGAGATTGGTTCTATTGAGATTTGTTCATGACTATGACATCTATTGGCATGTAACCGCATTTGTATCTGCCTATGCATGGCCATGGACACTTGTTTGGTGTATTTTCACATGGATCTGCAGTGTAATTTTATTGGAATCCATGTATGCAAAGTCGGTGCAGAATTTAATGAGCAACTAAGTTCATCTAGATCATTCCCTACCATTCCACTCCTGGGTTGTTTATAATGTATTTCGGCCATCACAGATACTCCTCTGACCTCACACATTAGGGGGCATCTGTTAGAGAAATATGTTCCTCACCCTATGCAATCTTGCAGAGAGGGCCTTATTCCATTTCCCTATGCAAAATTATCTTCCCTATTACTAAAATCTAGAGACAAAAATATAATTTTTTCCACTTGTACACATCTTGCATGCTATACAACAAGCGTATACGTAGGCTGCTCCACTACAGCCTGCATACATCGGGATTTGTGCCAAAAAATGAAAACTGAATGTTAGGTTTCCATGTCACGTCAAGAGATCTCTGATCCTTGGCCTTTCATATACTGGAAATGTTCTAACTCGGCCCTTCAGTTGCATTTTGAAAGCTATAAAGAGGCCAATTCCAAGCTATGGAAAAAAAGAAGAATTCAACTTTGAGAGAAAAGTTACTCTGGAGAAATTATTTACTTCATATTGAGTCTACATCCCTTTGCCCTTTGAGTCTGAACACAGTGTTCATCCCCCAAGCTCTTCCCTTATTGATGGAGAACCTCATTGTCTCCCTTCTATGAGATTGTCTTTGTTGGAGGATTGAAGTGGTGGAGGTCGAGCTGGAAGGAACTTAGTTTCTCGGTTCTGAACTGTGTCGACACGGAATTCTGTAATATTTTCACTTCGAATGATCATTTATTAATAGAAATAATCTCTTCCCATCCAATTGATATCTTGAAAATATATGAGTTATTATCCATGGGTGTATTTATTATGTATATTGATGGATTATGCTATTTAATGTGCTAACCTTTTATACTGCCACCATATGCTTGTTTTGCTTGTTTGTTGAGAACTTGTTGTAGGTGTATAGATTTGGGTCAAAGTACTCAACGGTGGACATCATCGAACATCTGCACAAAGTAGGATTATTTCTTATCTCGCTTGCACATTGGTTTATATAGCATGTTGTTGGGATAGAGTTGATTTCTGCAATCATTTCCATCTGTTGTGGTTTACCGTAGCCATAGAGAGATTTTCCTCGTAACACATACATCAATTGATTCTATTGGAACCTGGTGATAGACCGACTTTAGATTGATCTTGTTGAATAAATTATCACCCTTGAGATGATCAATAATATTGTTAATCCGGGAGATCGAGTATCAGTTCATGTTAATTATTTTATTCAAGGCTCTATAGTCAATACAAAGCCACCACGTTTCATCCTTGTTTTGCACCAACACAATCCATGGTCGAATATGGACATTGATAATGTTCATGAAATTGATGGTTTATTTCCTTATTATCCAAAATGGAGTGTATTTGTATTGGAACATATGGCAAGGGAGCACCAAGTATCAAATTAGTGGGATGTTCCACCTAACAGTGTAGAGGTACCGCTACAGGTGAAGCGAAGAGGTTTCAATATTCCTCTACATGCGTGTCCCCCTATTTATGCTATGTACAGAGACCTTGTGTTGAATTTGTGGTGTTCACAGTTACCTTTTGTTCCCCTTCTGATTGAAACATAAATATAACAAACTTTGTAGTTTGTGATATTACTTTTCAACATTGTTTTGTCAAGATCAATGAAATTGCAGTAGTAGGAACTATTGCGGGTACCCTGCAGAGGTGTCTCCTCAGAGCGATAATGACACTATGGGTTTAGGAATCATAAATAACATGATGTTTCAACATACAAGGTTGTATTAAAATAACATCACAAATTTTAGTATGGAAATATCTCACAGTACCTCATCTTTGAAGGGATAGATGTCATAGGATAAGTGACATTGTTGGCTGACATGAAGGTCTCATCCTTTCCTCAACCAAGTGATGGCATATGGTTGGGGGTGTGGAATCATTGTAATATTCAATATCATGATGAACTCAACTAAAATCAAGTTTTTCTAGATATTTCTATCAAAAATGAAATGTAGTGGGGTTCCCTTCACCTATATTTGTGATGGAAGAGGCGCTCCCCTTTGTCAAGATCCTCTGACTCATCTAGTTGGATATTTGTGATTGTGATGGTAGCACTAGGTTCTACATGGATGATATGATTTCCCATGTCCTACTCAAAATTATATTTTGATTCAAGGTATGCCTCTTTTTCTTTAAAATTAGCCAACAGTAACTGTTTTGAGAAAAAATCATCAGTGTTGTGCCAGGTGATTTTGTGGAACTCACCATTTTCCAGTGTCCTTCTTCATCTTCCTATTACCCTTATTTAACTGTAACTTGGACTAGTTTTCTTGAGGTTAGGTTTCATTTATTTATCCCTTGTTCTATTATTTAGGGTCACCTTTTCCATACTTTTGTTGTTATGGATTTGCATACCTAAACTCTCGCTTATTCTGTTGCTTAAATTTCTACTTGATTTTGGAAACATATCAATAAACTACTCTCGGTGAGGAGATGTCCAAGTAATCCATCTATGTTTGGATGTACCTATGTATCACATTGTAATACTTAAGAACCAAGTTCCCCTTGGAATCTCTTATACCCAACGTGTTGGAGTTACTTCACACACACCTAGGATTTATTTTTTATAAGGTTTTTCCTATGTTTATTAGTCATAATTCAGTCCCCTATATTTTAGGGAGAATATTCCTCTAGGAGAATATTCTCTTTAGTTTGATCAATTCAGTGGAGTCTAGATGCCACATTGGTATTATAACCATGCAACATTGGTATCATCACCAAATAATGTGCATTTCCCTTGGGATCATCACCAGACTAGTGCATTACTCATGATTCCATGATCTCCTCCTCACTTCACTCTATTTCAATTAGTTAACTGAAGACTGATAGACTAGTTAACTCAGCTAGGTGGCAGTTCACTCCCGTAACTTCCCAAGAGACTAGAATAGGTGTCATTTTACTCCCGTAACTATTGGTGTGTGTTCAGATCACTCTAGACCACCACTATGGTGCATTGGATTCTCCCCCAATGCACATTAGTTGAGTTATATAGAGTATATCATGTGTACATTATCATTCATTCATTTGGTTAATGAGAATTCTTCCATTCTTTCTCTTCTACTTCTCTTTTATTCTATTTTATCTGCAACTATATATGCCAATTACCATCTAGATCTATTCTATGTAGGTTCAATACATTTACATGGTACCAGAGCCGACAGACTATTAGGGAAAAGACACACCATATTATTTTTGCAGGTACCGAATATTGAAGAGAGCAAAAAAATGGAATTTACAAAAGAATGCATTCTTACACTTTACAAATTCTTTTCATGGAAGGAGAATATGATAATACATCTTCGAAGCAGAGGATTTAACAGTTTAACCATGAACATAGAGGAAGAACCAACATCAACCTTAAAAAAATACAAGTATCTAAATCGAATGGATGAAGCATTCAGAACAATTTGCAGTCCCATTTCTCTTGAACTTCTCTTTCACATATCCTCTTGTAAAACCCCCAATGAAGCCTAGACCACCATGGAAGGGATTTCTATAAAATAGGATGAAATAAGGGGACACATGCTCGAGGTGTAATTTCTCACATTGGATCCAAAAAGATTCGACAATATCCAAGATTTCTTTACCAAATTTAAGGATTTGCTATTGCAACTCAAGGCTTGAGGGGTTGATAAATCTAAGGAGGAGAAACAAATGGTTCTCACCATTCTATCCAAACTTGGTCCAGAATACATAGTGTTTGTATCCACATTTCATTCAGTTAGATTCACATCTAGATATACTTGGAAGATGCCCTCTCTTGAGGAATTTATCGAGTCCCTGACACAAGAGCAAAGAAAGATCATCAACATGGGAAAAATCAAAGGCCCAAAGGTGCATGAACTCACTGTGCAATATTGCAGCAGTCATCAATATCAAAAATCTAAATATAAATACAAAATAAAAGCACGTGTAAATCCGAAAAAGGGTACTCAAAAACCTTCAACGATGCCTCTGGATCCAAAGGTGGAAAGGGAAGAAAATGGGAGAAATTGTCTTACCTCCATAAAGGATTCCATCCATAATCTGCATGTATGTAGAAACATATAGATCTAATGACCCAAATAATTCAGCATTACAACCTCAGAGATCGCACCCCGAGGGTGCCAAGAAGAAGAAGCCAGAATATCATAATCCCAAGAAAGGAAATTCTAGCCATGTTTTGATTTCCATCAACTCCTCTCTCGATGCTTGGATCATATATTCGGGTGCATCACACCACATGGATGCCACAAAAGAATTATATTATTCATTGGATGCATGCAAATTTCCTCCTATTATTATGGGGGACAACTCTCTATTCGAGGTCACTGGTAAAGGAAGGATTGAACTCATAAACAGAAGCTTCCATAATGTGTTCCACATTCCCAAACTTTCCTTCAATATTATCTCTATGTATCGGATGACTAAATATGGCACCGGAAAAAGAGTCATATTCACACCTGATGAAGTGAATATCTATGACATGCAAACAAATTCCAGGGTTGCAACTGGTGAGGTAAATCATCAATCTAGACTCTACACATTTTTTGAATTTATTGAACTAGATTATGCATTATTGCTTACCCATGCTAATGAAAGGAGTAGGATATGGCACGAAATGTTCAGGAATTTAAATTTTAGATATATGCAACATCTTAGCAGGTAGGGAATGGTTGATGTTCTACCTGACATCCACTTCTCCAAAGGAATTTATGAGGGATGTGTTCTTGGAAAACACCCTAAAGAGAAATTTGACAAAGGAAAGACACAAAAGGATTCCTCTCCTTTAGATCTGATCCATAGTGACCTCATGGGCCCTTTTCCACATCCATTGATCAGTAAAGCAAGTACATGCTCATTTTTGTTGATGATTTCTCATGCTTCATGTGGATTTTCTTTCTCAGGAAAAATCAGAGGTCTTTCAACACCTCAAATATTTCAAAGCCCTTGTTGAGACACAGTCAGGAAAGAAAATCAAAATTCTATGAACTGATAACGGGGGAGAGTATGTCAACCATGAGATCCAGAATCTTTTTCATGAGGCAGGGATTCAGCTGCAGCACATGGTTCCCTATACTCCACAGCAAAACGAAGTTTTTAAGTGGAAAAATAGATCTCTAAAAGATATGGCATATTACATGCTACATGCAAAGTCACTTCCATATAGATTATGGGTTGAAGCACTTAATTATGAAGCCTACATCCAAAATCGATCTCCCCATACATATTTCAAGGATAAAACCCCCTATGAGGCTTTGAGTGGCCTCAAACCATAATTGACCCACTTTCGTATTTTCATTTCATGTTGTTATCGGACAAATCGGTAAGTGCGGACACAAACTAATCTCCCTAACTTCAATAAGAAGCTAGAAAAAAACAGGGCAGAATACAAACTTCACCTTAGATTTCATTCTCATACAAACTAGTTCAGAGAGGGACAAATGACATACCTTTTAAATGACATTGTATCCTCTCTAGTGTCATATTTGTTTCTCCATATTTGTATTTGTGGGATGGTGAACCTGTTTAAGAAGAACAAACCAACAAAGAGACAGAACAAGAATATATGTATTCCAATGAATTCTATTTATAAGATCAAGGAGTTATATAATAAAAGTAAAGACACCTTTATAGGGAAGAAATGTATCATTTCATTATATTAAATGAAAGTGGAGAATACAACCCATGCCTTGATGTTGCAAGGTCCCTTCCAATGGCTCTTTGTTTCAACACACACACCTTTCCTCCAATGCCTTTGATGAAGAAGATACACAACCTAACTTAAAGAGATAAAGCAAAGTTGTCTCAAGTATAATATATAGCAGAGTTCTTCATGCATAAGAAATCCTTAGCCTTTTCCATAAGATATCCCTCTTTATATAGGGTGAAAGAGGGATGCATAAGGATATTAGGATGATCCCACTAAATCAGAGAAGCGATTAAGATCCAAATCGATCGGAGGCCACCTCATCTTCTAGAAGATTCCCTTCTAGAACCTTCGTGAATTTCACTTTTCCTCTTGTTTAAGCATCCTCTCACCCTACGCACAACCAACCTGTGACGACATCATAGTCCAGTTTTTGTGCAGCATGCAATGATCAAGCATCGTCGCACCTCAAGAATAGAGCAGGGTACGACGATCTCCTTTGACATAGTTTTTAAGGACGAAAACATAATCCATTTTTCTCATGGAGAAAGTATCTTTTAGTGTTTTCAGGGAACATGGAAGTGAGTTATACACACATTGCCAGTTGATCATTGGGATGACCAAAATAATGTGTAACAGAATTCCCCCCAAAGTATGAAGTTGGAACCTGTGACAACTAAAATACTTTGTAGAATGTGTGTGTCGAAAACAAGGAGTGCATCAGTCGGGAACCTGCAAACAATCAATCATATGCATAATAATATACCACATTTTAAGGTAGGAATTCTCGTACTCATACTACAAGTGACTCTAATAATAAGTGTCAACTGATTCATGGCCACTAAACATACACTTTGGATCCATGTCATCATGATTTAGCATAGCCACGAGAAATACATTGTGGATCTATGCTCTTTAAGAATTCAAATTCGGACATAGCCATGAGACATACATAGTGGATCTATGTGTCAATACAAACTCATGAATACTCCATCGCAACCTGGATTGATATGGTGATATCCAGGGTATTCATTTCCATCATCCAGAAGTATGAATCTAGCCATGTGATTACAGGTGTCAAAGTCAAACATGGTAGAAACCATTTAATTATCGGTCATTAATGAAAAATGTTAACAAGTGTGAGGGAAATCACCATTAATGTCAATGAATCCCAAGGTACTCTAGTACAATCCAACGAATGTGAATGAATGATTTGAATTCTAACACTCAATGGAATTTTTTAATCAGGGGACAATGATGTGAACCCACTTTTGAATGCAAGAAAACCTACCATTGAGGCATGCAGGCTCCAAGGTACTAAATGATTTCTAAGTCTTGTTCCTGGATAATGAGGTCAACAGGAAAAGACTCATCATAGGATGGAATTAATGTATCCCCCATCAATGACATGAAATATGTAACCGATTTAAAGTAGATCAAAGTATGAAGTGATTCGGAACTGACTCGGGGAAGGCCGACATGGTAGAAAATTTAGAACTGCAGATGACCGACTCGATAGAAGCCTTGTTTAGGTTGGAATTCCCTTGAACATATGAACGACACAAAAATTGTCTTGGAATCATTGACTCAAGGAGGACCCAACATATGGACTTATGGATGGCCAAATGAGAGAAAAATGGATTTCCCAACCCAGACACAAAGATGAAGGGGGGTGTCATGTTCAAGAGAGACTGACTGCCACTAACACAAATACAAATATACATTTTTTCCCAATTTTCCCCAACCATTTATGGAGAGTACCTATTTATTTTTACGCAAAATTTAGGAGGATAACATATGCTTGTAATGTAAGCTCATCCTTCGGATGATTCCCTCTAAGTATTTTTAACGAACCCCAAGAAGGAGTGGTTTGGTTCCATATGGGCCTTTCGATGCTTGTTTTATGAGTCCAAAGAAAGAAAACTCGGGGGTTTTCATGTTTAGATAGTCTGAAAAACACTTAAAGATAACTCCATAATGTTCTTTTTCATAAGTTAGTCTGACCAGACCGAAAAAGAGATAATCTACCACTCATCAGACACTTTCTTCAAATACTTTTACGAGCGTGAAAAGAAAAATGTCGCTCGGCTATCTTTTCATGTTTAGAGATCTTGAAAAGAGCTTAAAGGATACTCCATAGGGTTCGTTTTTCGTATTACCAATGTGAGTTCAAAAAAGCGATAAAAGGTTACTCGATTTCATTCTCATGGTTTCACGAGCGTGAGAAAGAATTAAGACTGTACTTGGAGTTTTTCCTAAAAAACCCTAAAAGTATATGTACATAATAAAAACAAACAAAAATGACCAAAATGAGAGGATCCATGTCAAACGTCCGGTCCTTAGATCTTTCAATCTGTAATAGAAACACTTTGCAAAGTTTATTAGACTTAGGGCATAAGAAACAATATTCAAAAATTAATTTAATTTGCAATAAAAATGGTAAAAAGTGAATAAAATAGGTCAAAATAGCCCATTTACCATTTCATTTTGCAATTTCACCCAAATAGTGCCCAAAAACCTCATTTTCTTCCAAATTTCAAGAGACGATTCCAGAGCGCCTAGTGGACCATTTCTCGAACAACTACTGTCAAAAAGGTATCCTCCTTCCCCTTTCTCTTTTCATGGTTTAAATTTTCATTTTTAATGGTTTCTTTTTAGTTATGGTCAATTTTTGGGGAGTCATTGTGCTTTGAGATCATCGCAGGCTCATACTATCGTGAACTATGACAATCCCAAATCGCCATAGGGGACACACAACCAAGGTGTGATGACCACAACTCAAATTTTGAAAAAAGAAAATGAGATAGGAAAACGTCCAACTTTTGATTTTTAATTAATCTAATCATCATTTGATGTTGTTTGGCAGGTTTTCCTCAGTCAAAATGCTCAAGTGGAGGGAACGTGAGCACGAGGAATAAGACTAATTTTTTTGGAATGACCCGGGCACTGTCATGGCACTCTGGGAGTGTGGTTTGATCAAATTTTTCAAAGTTCAGGGCATGAGAACCCAACGAAGGCTATTGGAGTACCTAGTCCACACGTGGGACATCAATGAACAAGCCTTTCACATGGGTGTGCATACACTTACCTTGGAGAAAGATGAAACTTAATTTTTGACGGGTTTGTCTCATCGAGTTTCTCGAGTATCACTCTCAGAAATCAGGGGTGGTGGAGAACCTATGGAATATTATGTTGCACATCACTGCATGCCAGGTATAGAAAAGCATAGTGGAAAGGTTGTCATTAGGGATGTTAGAGATTTACCATTGATAAATATCCTCTACACTATCACCCAGATGGCAAGGAGTGTGGCTCCCCACATGGATTTACAAAGCCACTTTCAGTATGCTATAGAGTGTATGGAACCCTAGATCTTCAATTGGTGCGAGGGTATTTTGAAGAACATGAACAAACAACTGACAAATTTTTAGAATGGTTGGTTGAAAAAGTTTGGCTATGGATCCATTTTGGTATCCTTATTCTTGGAGAGGATCCTCGTCTTACGCCTACAAGTGGAGTGGGGAATACTCACTCCAAAAGATCCTCAGATGAAAATATGGGTGGATTTGATGGCTCGTCATGATGGCATGCCAATCGTCAAATATGATGAAGCTTTCTTCTGGTGGCTGAGAGATCAACTAATTATGGTTGAGGAATAGTCTTACAATGGGATTGACTTCTGTGGGGACCCCAACTTGGAATTACCTGAGGGATCTTAGTGGGGAGACATAGGTATGAATAATTGATTCATTACATGTTTTTTTTGGTATTTTATTTATAAAATGTTTTTGTCATTTATCCAAGACTAATCAAGTGCTCTCAACAATGCATATGTGGTGGCTTATCATCCTCCAAGATCATATCCTATTCAGAGATGGGGAGAGATAGGCATTGTGGTGGGTCGAGGGATGGAGATTGAGGATCTTGAGGAGATTGAACAAAACCTAGAGGGATTAACCATGAACATCCCTGACATTATGGTGGATGAGTTTGTTGGATTACTGACAAGGGGGGTGAATCAATAATATCATAATTATAATCCTTTTTCTTCAATTGTTATATCAATGTAGAATTATTATCCAATAATGAGCAGTAAGAAATAAACAATCACATACATACACAATACACCAGTTTTTTACGTGGAACCCCAAATCGGAAGAAAACCATGGAATCCTTTTTCTTATATGTCTTGAATAATTACATTCATTGGAAGCACCAACTTCCTTTGTTTTCCAGCTACAACTGGAAGGATTCTCCAACCCCCTAGTTTCTCAGGCTACAACCTAAGGGAAGCACCAACTCCCCAATTCTCTGGCTACAACCAAAAGGAGGCTACAACCCCCTATGTTCTCCAACTACAACCAGAAGGTGGCTACAACCACCTATCCTTTCCTCGTCTTGCCACCCTGAAGTAGAAGTAGAATGATGGAATCACTATCACACTATCACTGTGAGATATACCACTGTAAATATGTACCAATAAATCTGAACCATGCATCAACCATGCATCAACTTGTACCTCAACCTGTAACCAACCTGTACCATAAACAAGTGCATCAACCATGCACCAACCTGTACCAAAAAACCTGTAATCAACATGTACCATAAA
>SNQJ01S0056964.1:0-20063 GCA_010110895.2 Picea sitchensis
CACCCCCGATATGGGACTAAACTCCACCCGAGTAAAGGGATTCCTAACTAGGATGATGTATCACATACGACAAGAAAGACTCCATCATAGGTGCCAACTCAAACTAATAGCCTACAGTCCCTCATTCCCCACATGCTTGTCCCACCCAAGGAAGTGTGCCCCTTCTCTACTCAATAGTCCCTCAGCTGCCCCACTTCCCTTCCAGGGATTAAGCAATAGGCCAGACAGGAAGTCTCAAAGCCCTGTAGTTGCAGTTTAGCACCTTCAGGAAATCAATTCCCAGCAATTCTCTCACCTAGAGAGAATTTCTCACGAGCCTGACAAACCCCCTCTTCAATATCCCGCGGGCCTGAAAACCCGCTTCTTCATTCTAGATCCCAAGATAAACAAGTACAGATACAGGTATGGGTATGGATACAGGTACAAGATGGTGTGGAGGACAGCTGAATGAGTGAGTGAAAGATGTTGGAATGAATGAATGGGAAAATGAACTAAGTCCAAACTATATGTATGCATGTTCCCAACTTGACACTTGTCATGTTGGGAGCTACTTTGGCCCACTTGTCCCTATCCTTAGAACTTAGGATAAAATAATTATCCATACTTTATACTTTAAGGAATATTAATACAATATTCCTTTTTGGCTTAAGCTCCCTATCTTATCCCTTTTCCTTAACTTTTAGCCCCCCCATTTCCCTAACTAGTGGAGTTTAGTCCAACATACTCTTTTATCGTGGTCGGTATACATGCAACGATGTATTTTATATTAATCATAAGACATATACAAAAATAGGCTCACTAGCCTTTAGAATCTAGGCTATCCAACCTAATCCAACACATAAGCCTCCTATCTTATAATAGCTGGCTCACCAACCTATAAACAAAACATATGCACAAAGGCTCCCTGGCCTTAAAGTTGTGTGCACTTAATTTTGTTGTGTGCGGTGTCCTGGAATGTGCACACTTCATCATTTTGCTGCACAGTACATGTGCGCACTATACCATGGAAGGTGCATCCAAAAATTATATCAAACATCTCACCAACTTAAGTAGATTTGCATTTACATTTACAATTGGGTTCGACCAAGGGGTATTACAAAGAGAATTTACTACTATGCAGAAGAAAAATTTGGTGGTTGGAGCTACAGATTATCAGTTGATTGCAAGTCAATTATACAAAATTCGAGTAGATAACATCTTGAGGAGATGTGTGATTGAGAACGAAAGGCATATCATTTTAGCAAAGGCACATGAAGGGATTGTTGGAGGACACTACACAGGAAAGCTATCGTGGAGAAGGTATGGCACGCAGGGTTATGGTGGCCAAGAGTTCATAAGGATTCAAAGGAATATTGTCAAAAGTGTGATGTTTGTTAAAGAGTTGGGAATCTATCTAGGAAGGATGAGATTCCATTAAGACCTCAAGTAACTTTACAAGTGTTTGATAAATGGGCAATAGACTTTGTAGGTCCAATTAATCCACTAGCCAAAAGATCAGGAGCTAGATATATTATTACAGGGGACGAAATACTTAACCAGATGGGTGGAGGCAACACTAGTAAAGGATTGTATCCCAAACACTACAACATGATTTGTATTTGAACATGTAGGGACAAGATTTGGATGTCCAAGAATATTTATGAGTGATCAGGGGACTCACTTCATCAACAACGCAATTGAGGCAATTCTTGAAGAGATTAAGATACATCACCAGAAGAGAACTCATTATCACCCTCAAGAAAATGCAACAGTGGATTGGGATTTGAAGGTACCCTCATTATCACCCTCATTATCACCCTCATTATCACCCTCAAGCAAATATTTGTAACGTGAACATAGATGATTGGGATTTGAAGGTATCAGTGGTACTTTGGGCTTATAGAAATACCTACAAGAAGTTAACAGGGAAGACATCCTTTAGGTTGGTGTATGGATAGGAAGTAGTAGTTCCCTTAGATTATTTGATACCAAGTCTGCGAATCACAACAATTACAGATATGACATAAAGGGCCACGGTGCAATAAATATTGGCTCAATTGATGGAATTAGAAGAGGATAGAATCATACTAGGTTTCCATCAGGAGGTACAGAAAGTGACGGATAAGGCATGGCATGACAGACATATCAAGAAGAAGAATTTCAAGGAAGGATATATGGTTCTCCTCTAGGACAATAAGTATTTGCAGCACCCAAGGAAGCTTAGAATGCATTGTATAGGGCCATATCAGATAACGTTTTTCATAGATGGAGGTGTTGTACAACTGCAAGACTTAGCAGGAAAGGAAGTTCAAGGACTGGTAAATGGTAATCGACTAAAACTGTATAGATACAATTGACCTAATAACTCTCAGTAGTTGTCGTGCAGCAAGTAGACTTGTACATATTGTAAATAGTAGGAGTTAAAAGAAGAAAAAGGAAGAAAAAAGTAGAAAAATGAAGCAAAAACCAAAAATAGGTAGTTAGAGGAATAAATGATAGACAAATAGTTAACGATGATGGTGTGCAACAAACAAAAATCCAGTGCGACAAGGAATGAATATATTGCGAATAGGAAAAATGAACATAGAGGATAAACATCACGTTGAAGAAAAGAAAACATAACACGCATGGAAACTGGAAAAAGACCAGAAAAAGGAAAATGATGAACGAGAAACCAAAAAAGGACGAAAATATTAATAATTACAGCTATGAAAAGGGAAAATCTCATAAAATTTCAACACTTAGTGATTTTTTAGCAACAGAGAAATTAAGAGCACAAGCTGAGGGTAAGTGAGAAATAGAGACAAAGAAAGCAAGGGTGACCCAACAGACAGGGGGAAAAAAAGGAAAGAATAACATAAACAAAACCCATCCTGGAGGTGGACCATGCTACAACCCCGGAGACTGAATCCCTTGGTACAACAAGGGTAGAAGAATAAAAATCATTCACAGAATAAATGGATGTGGATTAGAGCATAGGATAGTGAAAATCATAAAACCGTAACGACAGGGCAAACCCTAATTCAAAAAACTCTGCAGGAGCAGTGGAGACAGAAAAATAGAGTGAGGAGACCCTAAAATAGGAAGCTAATGTAGAAGAAGTCCAGGTTGAAGACATTATAGGCAAGCAAGAAATAAGGGGTGAAGAAGAAGAAGAAGTTGAGGAAGAACTTGTAGAAGAAAACCCAACCGCGAGATGGAAAAGGAAAACACCAAGAGCCCCAAGCAAACAAACCTCAGTGGAGATCATGTTACCTCATATCCGAGACGTCATAGTTATAGTTGAAGATATGCTAGGAACAATAGAAAAATTGAAGTATGCAGATCATGATGTAAAGGAAACAACAAAGTTTCTTGAACTTGTAAAGGAAATCTATTTAGAGAACAAGGAGGAGGTAGGACCCTCAAGAAAGCTAATTTTGGAGCCCGCGCATTGGGTCACAAGAGTATATAATTCAGGTATTAGGAATTTGATGGAAATATTGCATTTCAGGCACGGTAAGAACGTGGGAAAATGTGTGAAACAAATGTTGGCAAAGGGTACATGGAGGTATCATGTGGATGGATAGGCCGGTCCATACAGATTTCGACCTTATATAAAGAATCACAGGGTTTCCAACCAATGGCGTAAAACCAGAAGACTACTTGGAGAAAAAATCAAGAGACAAGGATATTACATAAGAGGTTAAAACAAATTTCAGGACAGACAGGGGCAACATGGGCATAATGATAAAGGACATAAAGGATCATGTGACAAGGTTTACCATGAAGCTTATGGAATGTAAACTCTTTAGGAAGTGCAGAAAGGAAGAGGCCCCGACAGGAGTCATAATAGTAGTTGTGCACTGCACAAAGGGTATAGTGTTCAGTTGGGCACCTTCTTTACTGAACCAATTTTTGATAGACTGCAGGGATGCAGAGGATAATTGCACAAAATTCCATTACTCTCGGCTATTAATATTCGTAGAATTGGTAATCTGGAAGGAACCCAAATTCACATCCTTTCTGGACATAAGAGGCAAATGTCATGCAACACGATACACAACCTTATGGAAGGGAAAAGATGCTAAGAACAAATAGGAAAACAACATTCTCTTTTCAATGTTACTAGAAAATATGTAGTAGAATATAGCTAACTTGTATAGAATCCCAATTGAAGTATTCAAGGAAACCGAAGGAATTGCTAAATTTAAGGCTTCAAGACACCACATGTGGATTCAGACCAGAAGATATCCAAACAAGAAGTGGCTAGAAATGAGGTACTACACAACGCGGGAGGAATTAGAATGGATAGTGAAGGACTGGCCTGTGCAGCGGAAAGTTCTAGTAGCACAGAAGAAAAAGAAAAAACCTAAGGAACAAGCATAAGCAAGCACGTCAAGGAAGACAAGTAGTCCAAACTTAATACAAGGAAGACTATAGAGCGCAGTCAAAATTCAAGGAGTAGCATAACAGTCAAAAAGACAAGAAAGAAAGATATTATGTCAAGGGAAGAAGTGAAAAGAGATGGGGAGCAGGTAAATGGGGATAGATCTCATAAAAAGGGGGTACATGACAATTGTTGTAATCTAAGGGAAAGTAGGGAGTGCTACCAGTAGAACCTTACATATCCATCATAGAGATACATGCATACACATAGACATATATAGAGACATCCACAATAGTCCTTTTATTATATAATAGATAGTACAACACAATTACATATAACCTCTCACATGAAGATATTTGAGCCTTCATGTTCTTATTTATTTATACCTCTATTAGGAAATTGTAACTACTTAACTCACTGGGTCGGTCGGTTAATAGAGCCTCCAACCAACTTCTACTTCTAACTACGTCGTTCAACCAAAAATTTATAAGATGACCACCGGGTCTAGTTGACAGGCTCTACTATCCCCTACAATATCTCCCCCCACCTCAATTTCTTGCTCATCACGAGCAAGTGGGAGTCATACAAAATATTTATTCTTTTTCATATTTTGATAACAATATTACAATATGGAGAAGTATAAGAGAAAGAGAAATATGTAAGAAGAGGAGACAAAATATTTATGTGAATGACCGACTTAAGGTGTTATTTCCGACTATGCTATTGTGCTTGGAGTTCCACCGCTGGCTTCATCAACTTCCTTGTTATTTTCACTTTCTGTGTCGACCTTGAGAGTTGTCTGAATAATACTAGGGGGTGAATTCTTTGTTTGTTGATGAAGTCGTATCATATGTTGATCGCTTGTTGCGCTTCGATATTTAGAACCTTTTATTTGGAAATTAAGTCAACTTTATCTGCTATACTTGATGTCTAAGAAGTTCCTAACTCTTGATCCAATTGTTGTTATGTATCTTGCATTTTACCTATGAGTTGGCTGAGGTGATTGGATGCCTGGTCAGTTTCTAACTACACTCTGTGTCCCTCCTTCTACCATTCTTACTCTTGTTGTGATAGTTGTTTCTCAAGTTATCTTTCTTTTTCTAGCTACATGGTGAGGGATTCTTTTGTTTGTGGTCTGATAGAGGAACTATATATTTTCTTCATGGTAGCAGTTTCTTTTCAGGTTCATTGTAATTTGACAATGATCTTGGAGGTGATACTTGTCATTTTCTATTTAATGATGGGGTCATTGAATTCGATTCCCTTTCTGTCCATATCTCCTCTGTATCAATATATAGTGCCTCTTCTTGGGAAAATTTCCTCCCTTTTTTCTTTTTATTTAGTTGTTTTCTTTTTCTTGGGGAAGTATTTGGAGGGACGATTGTTGAAGCTTGTAATTCTTCGATAAACGAAATTGTGTAGAGAGCAACTTCTCTTTATTATTCTTGTTACCTGTCAGTCAATGGAAATATTATAGCATCCATATTTGTTGTTCCTCAGGTGGAATTTCTAAGTTCTGATTGATTTGTCTTTCCAATTTTGTGAGGATTTCTTCCACCGTCGGTTGGTAATGTAATTATTTTGATTATGGCGCTAACGCGACTCCAGACCAAAGATTCATGCAGTCAAGGTCGAGCTGAAAATGGAAAGGTGATGGAAGTGCTCAAAAGATTGCTTGCTCGACTCTCCATCTGTGGGTACTATATTTCAAACCCACAGCCGAAACATCTCTTATGGTGGAAGTGAATTTGATGTACCTGTCTGATTTGAGGAGAAAACTATGTACTTATCCATTCTCAGAGTGTTCTTAGATGTGAATTTTTCTTCTCCTACATGCCCATATTGTTCCATTTCTATGTATATTAGCAATGATAGGAGATTGATGGCTCGACCCAAATATTGAACTTCCTTGTAGTTGATTCTGAGAATGTCATCCAAATGTTCTCCCCAATTGAACCTTTCTAAATTCTGATAGACTTGAGCTATTGCCTCGACCATTGTCATCTTTACGTTAGATGCATGTCCCTCTGGGGTGAAGCACAAAGAAATAATGATGGCAGTCCAACGGGATTTTGGGTCGGTGATTTTGTTGATCAACAATCCCTTAGATATTTTGGTTGTCCTTGACCCTGTTAAAAATTGCATCTAGTCATTAGAATTGGCCGATTTGAGTACCTTGGCCCCTACCCTTGGGATTTATAAGATTCGGTAGAGGAGTCCACCAGTTATTTCTATGGGCTCATCTAACCATATGTATCCTTAATGATACTGACTAACAATAAATTTTTATGCTTCTTCTTTCCATCGACCCATGTCAGCTACTTGCGGGGCACCAAGGATATGCCAAATTCCTTCTTTTTCAAGGAATTCAATTTCTGCTTTCCAACTTCCTTCCTCCATTTCCCACTCAGTGAAATTTATCGAATGCTTTCTCCAATATATTTCCTCCATCTTCTCTATCCAGATGTTTTTCATCCGAATTTGCAATGGTGTCAATCTGGCTCTGTCAAAAACTTACCTCGTTCTTGAACCTTTTGTTGCACTGCTGACTTGACCTCTCATCCTCGGCATTTGTTGATCCTGGTTACTAGTTTTTGGAAACGTTAGAGAATTTACGGGTTTGATCGTCTATGTGAATTTCTCTATAGTTAGTTGTGGAGGCAAAAATAATAGTGACAAAAGGTAATATTCTTCTTCCAAATTATTAGTTGGTGGTGAGAGCGTTGGGCTCAATGCATCCATCTATTCTCATACTTTGTGTTCTTCCGCAATAAATATTGGTGGTACGAGTGGGTCGAGTGAGTGGATGTTTAAATCATTGTTTATTTGGCATTAGTTTATGTTCCATAATCCATTAATTGCAAGATATTTTTTTTGAATGTTGTGTGTATCGGTGTATTCAACAGTTGTGTGAATGACTATACAACAATAATTTCCCTCATTAATGCTCATGTCATATTTTACCTGTCTTGAATTAAATGATCTTTATCTGCCGACGTTGGTGTTTTCTCGGTCAATGTTGTCCTAGACCCGTTTTACAAGGTTTCCTCTATTGATACATGATCGATACGTAAGCCAACCGACGGGAGTTCTTGAGCCATATTTATTACAGGATTGACATAGTCGATTTCAGTGATGGCTTGTTTGTTTGTTCATTTTTCTAATTTTTACTGATTCTCAATGGTGTCATATTTTGTCATGCAAATCATATTCTCTTGGTTTTTGTTCATATGATATTTTCTTTCCTGATCTACGCTCGCTTGCACCCAGACTGATCCTTTTGCTTGATTCTTTTATTATGATTATTTGTCTTAAGTAAGTCGATGGTGTAGAATGTCAAGAATATCTCCTGCTACTTTATCTCGGGCTTGACCAAGGGCTTCTTTCTCTCTCCATTTTATTTTATTGCTACTTTTCCTTTAGTGTTATGGATATTCTTTAAATACTTTAACTTTTCAGTTTTTTATACCTGAATTTTTTTAACTTCTTTTTTGTTTATTAATTTTAATCAAGGTTTATTTCTTATAAGTATGATTAGTTAATTCAGGAGGTTCTTGTAGGAAAATTCTTGCTATACTTTTCCAACAAGGTTCTTTTATTTTATACTTGATATTTATTTAAACTAGCACCATTAATTACTTTCTTAAATGGATGCCCCATTAACGTTCTAAGTTGGACCACTCCAGTCAATCGAATGTCTTCCACCACATAAGGTCACAACCATGTTGTTTCCAATTTTATGGGTTTTCCTTTTATGCGACTATCATACACTAAGACTAAGTCTCCCTCTTTTATATCCTTTTTCCTTAAGTGACGATCTGTTGAGTGCTCAACACACCCTAAACATTATGTGACCACTTCCTTTTGGGTACCACCTTGTCTTCTACCTTCGATTTTTTTCACCGTGGTTTGAGCCTGATAACCTTCTTATCTGATATGTTTCATATCCGAGTTTCGCTTGAGCATATTAAGAACCATCTTGAGAAACACCACAATTGATCAAGGAACCAGTGACCCATATTTATCTCGGCTTACATGAGAAGTTCAACATCGGTGAAAGATTAAGGTAGCGAATATTGAATGGGAAGTCAAAGCAGTTGAGTGTCGACATTCTTCGGTGTCGATCGATAAGGGTATCTATTTTACACATATAGTCTCCGAAAATATTTCGTCGAACGCCGGTCCTTTCGGCTTCGGCAGAAAAGTGTAATCATAAGCATCTCACAAAAGAGGATTTCCACCGCCGATGCCCGAAACATCACCGGTATTGGGAGTTTTATCAATAAAATAGCAATGTTGATAAACAATCTAAAATAGTAGTCGATCCCCGATCTTTATGAAGGTAAGACGTGACGTGACATGTAACCCCTAGCTGTGTCAAGTACTCCACATTCAAAGCTTTAGTTAATTCATAGATCGTGCATTATTTAATAGCTCGTGCGTGAATCAAAAGGGAACCGTTAAAATCACTGATACAATGCATCTCCATCTGCGCCTCCGCCATCAACTAGTTTAGTCTCAGTGGTAGAAATCCGATAGTGTTATATTTTGAAATCTGCATTTATCACCCATATTAACTAATTGATATGATTGGTAGTATATCTCAGTTATACTCTTTCAAGTCCTTTTTGTGTGATCACACTCTATGCAGCAAGGAATTCATAACCAACAGGAGAATGAAGACACCAGTCCAGAGGAAGCATCCGAAGTCCAATGATTATTAAACAATTTTCTTAGCAAGCATTACAGGAATGGGTTTGCTTCTGGATTTAAATTTCATTTGTATATGTCCTCACCCAATGTTGCTCTATATATGTGTTTAAAAGGAAATTTTGATTGTAGGGACAATGCCTCCAAAGAATCCATCCACCAGGAAATCACCACGAGCACAAAAGTTGCAAGAATCGAAAATAGGAGAAGGCTCCTCCCCAGTGGTTGCAAGACAGTTAGAGTTAAATCCTAAGCTAGTGTCCATCATCAAGGTGATCACCAATGAGCCCTTTTTCTAGCACCCAACTTTTGGGGATACAGAGGCAAGCATTGGGGAAAAGATGACTTTTCCTCACTGGGAAGAAGTTTTCAAGAAGATCAAGAAAGAAGAGCCCCTCGAATATACCCCACATAGCGACCCTGATACAAGGAAGCTCGATGACGAGGTCCTCCCAAACATTAGAAAGGCTTATCTACACATGGTGGTAATCTGGTCTTTGGTTTTCCCTTGCGTCGAGCTCTTAAAGTGGCTCATTGATCACACCGATGCACATAAATGTTCGATTAATGATGACAATGGAAAATGTGTCGAGGTTTTCCTACCATCAGAATTTTAGAAACACTACAAACTCAATGAGTCCAGAGAAAAGTTGAGCACTGATTTCGTGGTGATTTTCTATGCCTCTCACGACACTAGAAAAATATCGGCATCCTGGTGGAGGGAAGACAAGAAATTCATGAACCAAAGTTCTAGCTGGTACCTGACGGTCAATCTCAGGGAACCATATGCCTATCTCATTTCCCTTCTCTACAGATTACATGGGGAGAAAGACTGCTCCCAGTTTTTGAAAGCTTGGATGCCTCTGGCTTTTACAGTCGTTGTTTTAGGTACCGGTTTCAATTGGAGTGCTATCATCTCCAAACAGTTGACCACATGCATAAAACAATATCAGGCGCCAAAGGAATGAGATACTCCCACCTTCTACATGGCTTCGTATCTATTGGATGTCATCTACGCCAGGAACGCTTTTACTGGGATGAACTTGAATTGGCACCCTTTGGAACTCACAATCCATGTTTACTACAACATCTTGTGGGAAAATAGGTACAAGAAATCCTATGCTCTTATCTGTGATCATTTTATTACGCCCATTTACACCTTACTCTTTAAGAGAGAATGACCTAGATTATCAAACAAAGCAAAGAAGGTCATAGTCAAAATTGGTCACTGGTATTTAGACGAACGAGAAACATACATCAGGGTTTTCAGTGCCACAGGGGTGCCATGTTTATTACCCCTTTATGTTCTCGATCGGCTAGTGTTAGGAGAGATCTGTTATCAAACAATCATACAAGGATACAATGTAACTTTAGTGAAAGACAAGAAGCGGGCTTTCATACTGTATGGATTCCATATCGACTTCTGCATGGTCAAAGACACCACACATGCTAAACAACTTGGGCTAGGTCAATTGGAATTTTAGTTCCAAATTGGTCGATTTCACAAACACGATCCCAAGGGATTGGTCCTACAACATGCGTCATAGGTATAATCCTATTGGCCTTATGCCCACGATCGTTTTGAGGATGAAATCTTCACCGAGAATGCTCAAGACTGGGATATGGTGGCATCTAGGAAGGTCGATCCTAGAGGAACCAGGTTTAGATCTTTGAGTTATGAAGAGCAAGCCATGCTATTGGAGTAAGAAATTCAAAGAGTTGGTTGGCACCCTGAAGCAGCAATAGCATATGAATAAGAGGAAGAAACAAATAACCCCCAAGAATACATTGAGGTCACAGAGACTCATCAGGGATCCCGGATACAAATCAGAGTTTTCCCTGAAGATCAAACAACTCAAGAAAGTGGCGCACTTTTATACCAGCAGTCTCAGCTACTAATGAAACGGATGCAGGATAACTCACATCTTTCCATAAGTCCCAGAATTTTAGTTACCGTCCAGAGAGTTCCAACAGAACCTAGCAATCCTGGTCTCACAGTTGTCGATGGAACCAATGGGTCGGGTAATCCCTAGTCTATGATATCACCAATTGATCTCTTGGGAGAAGGAACATCTCAACCAGAGACGGGTCAGGTGTCGATAGAAACACAAGTGACCAACCCCTTGAGCATGCTAATACATATATACAGTGACGATGAGAGCAAAAAACCTTCTCGTGGCACCCCAGTGTGCATCCAAGAAGAAGAAGGTCCCGAAAAGACCTTTTCCCCAAGTCTCGAAAAGATCTCTTCTGCTGGGCTCGGGGTTCAGGACCAGGGAATCCCACAAAAGGAAGCTGAAGCTGAAGGCAATCTCCACACAGGAAAGTCCGATGAACCGGAAATAGATGTAGGCCCAAGTGATGAGCCTCCGCAAAAGGAAATCGACAGTTCCATGATTGATGAGAAAGTAAGTGACAATTCCATACAAGACACCTCTATCTTGCCCAATACTCAGATCCCCGGTGAGCAACAAGTAGAAGCTGGATCTACAAGGCAAAACAAAGAATTTTGAGAGCCCACTCTCGAACAAATTTACATTGTGGTAAGCTTGGGAAATAATCTCACATGGGGTGATCAGCAGATACCAGACCCAGTAGATGAGGTCACAGACATCTATGCGATCTCCTATGATCAAAAGAGAAAGGCTATCTTTCAGAGGAATGCAAAGAAGAGAATAATCACCCCGGATCAGTCCATCATAGTTGTCACTGAGGAGAATTTAATCGATACAGCAAAAATGCATATGTCTGAGCTGATTAGTGTGGGGAAATCCCTCTCAGAGGCTACCCAGGATAGAGCTAGGAGAGATGAAAAGGATATTTCCACCACCAAAAAGGAGCTCAAACACTTGCGCCATCTTGCCGATTATTATAAGTGTGCTACACAGACAGTTGTGTATTTAAAATATGAGTTTGCTAAAGTTTACGATGAGTTCAAGAAGGAAAGACAATTGTTAATCTCGAATATAGACGAATTCTAGGAAGACACTCTCATGGCACTCGTGACATGTAAGGAAATGGATTGATGGTATGAGAAGGTGCAGCAGGCAGTGGAGAGGCTCGAGTTTATTGAGCCAATCCAGAAATGCCGAGAAAAGGAAGACCATGGCATTCGAATAGTAAGTAAAAGCAGTCTCAATCGCATGAAGCGATCGACCGAATACTGGGTCAAAATGTCTCGAATCCCACATGAAGAAATCCAAGAAAAATGGGCCATATGTCAAAAGCATTGGCATAAAATCAATAAAATAATGAAAGACATCAGACTCCATGAGTATGGTATCCCCAATATGTTTATCGACCTAAATGAAATAATCAAGTTGTGCGTCGAACATGATGCGTCATGGGCCGAAGAATGTGCAAGGGTCACCTATGCAAATCCTGGGCAAGTACAATAGTTTGCAGGACATCCAATCAAAGCCAGAGCCATACTTCAGAAGTTGAACTTCAGTTTCACAAAATATTGGGTGTACGCAACAGACATCAGGGGAATCTATGCGGCTCCAATGGAACAACACAGGTTTCCGTGGGCCAACACCTGTGAAGAACTCTTTATCAGATGGTATGATTATGAAAGAGTCCATCCTTTTCAAGAAACAACTCGGGTGGATTGTTGATAGACTGTTATATGATGATGCCACGTGGCGATTCTTGATTAGCTCAAATTTTGTTTTACCGTTAATTATTGTTAAGTCTTTATATTATAAATAGGAACATCGACTGATGATGATGAGATCGATGCTTGTTGTAAGAACTCTTTTCTTCTGGTTGTTGATAATTATTTTGAGACTGCTACGAATTAAGAAGTGCTTCTGGACCAGAGACGAGCTATTGTCATCAGATGTATGTGATTGGAGTTGGAGAAGAATTACTTCCTTTCCTGTTCCATGAATGTTGCAGTAAATGAGTAAGAGCAATTAATTTTGTTGTCAAGTTATCTGGTGCAATGTTTTAATGTTCCTTTCTTTAAATGATGAAAGTAAATCATTGTGCTTCTATTTGATGAATGCCTTGGTAGATGAATTATTTTTCTTACTGTGACATTGATTATAGTTGTGTTTGTTTCTCTATGCTAAGTAGTTTATTTCAGCTATGTGATGAATGTCTTATTAGATGAATTATTTTTCTTACCATGATCTTGATCATATATGCATCTTCTTTTTGTTAATTAGCTTTCTTAGACAACAATTGGATTCTCTTTCGGTTAAAGTATTATTACTAATCCCTTTGGCATAGGATCTTTGTCTGCATGTTCAAGTAGCGGGTTATCCCAAGCTCAACCCCTTCCCAATAGTTAAAACTCTTGTCCTATCTTCGTCAAGTTGGTTTATACTGGCTTGCATATCTTGTACCTACCCCACCTGAGAGAAATTACTGAAAAAACTATCTTAACCGAAGGAAGAGAATTTACCAGAAAACAAAAAAGCTCATCGATAATTTGGCCAGATTGCAAGATCTGGAGAACCATTCCACTCCAAATGCTCCAGAGTCTAATTGGGCCTCGGTGACGGGTTTGGTTCTTGTTGTTGAATCAAGGGATTTAAGCCCCATTAACACGATCATGCCACACTTTGTTTTGTTTCTTCTGAACCTCTTGGTGATGGATCGCTATTAACCTCTCTTCTTCCATCTTGTTTAGTTGGTATAGTTAATAGTTCATGTTTTTTCTCTCATCAAATGTTGCTATAGCTGCGAACCTGCCGGAATTAGTCCAAGATTGAAGTGGAATAATGACTTCATGGTCGTAAACTAGATTGAATGGAGTATGTCCAGTCGATATTTTGAATGTTGATCTATACGCCCAGAGGACTGCATGAATCTTATCATCCCAGACATATTTATTTATGCCACATATATTTGTAAGTCCCTTGTGTAATGTTTTATTAAAGGATTTGACTGCCCCATTTGCTTGTGGCTGATAGGTTGTTGTTTTTCTATGGTCAATTAAAAAAATTTCCAATATAAATTTAATTGTTTCATTTACAAAGTGAGTTCCATGGTCGTTGATTAGTGTCAGAGGACAGCCAATTCTTATGATTACGTCCTTGTAGATGAATTTAGCTGCTACCTATTTGGTACAGGATTCGACTGGCTTAGCTTCTTCCCACTTAGTCACATACTCGATCGCAGTAAGCATGTACTTGGCACCAGTTCTTCTTGCTCTCTGTGGAAATCGACCAATGAAGTCGATAGCCTAGATTTCAAAAGATCGATTAGGATTTATTGAACTTATTGGTATTTCATTTTTCCATAAGGGTCGTCCAAGCATGTGACAACTATCATTTTTTTTTACATGATCCTGATAGTCTTTATGAAAAATCAGCCACCACATTCATACTTGTATTACCTTCTTGGTTGTTGTGTCGGCCTAAAAATTTCCTCTCGCTACTCTTGCATGGGATTCATTTATGATATATTCCCATTCATTTTCTAACATGCATCGTCTCAAAACATCATCCATTCCCATTTTTTATAAGTATCTGTTAATGATTGTGAATGGTGCATCTTTCATGGCTAGAATTTTATTTTTGTTTGTCAGGAAGTCGTCCAGAGCCTTTCCTTCCTCTAAGAAATTTGAAATATATTCTAAATATTTAGGTGCAACTTCGACTATGAATAAGTGTGCATCTGAGAGGTCATCTCTGATGCCTATCGATTCTTCTCATGTTTCTAATCATGAAAGGTGATTAGGTCGGACATTCTTTTTCCCTGGTCGAATGATTACGTCAAATTCAAATTCTTGAAATAATAGTAGCTAGCGAAAAATATTGCCTTGATGAACTGGATTATTGACCAAGTATTTTAATGCTTAATGGTTTGTAAAAAATGTAAATGGGTTTGCCAATAAATAGTGACAGACCTTTTGTAGAGAAAAAATAATTGATAAGGCTTCCCTTTCGTAGTCAAATAGTTTCTTTCTTATTTATTCAGTTTCTGACTTGCATACACATTTGGGTGATCCATTGTGTCGCTGTTTGGCTAAGATAAAACTAACCCGACAACTACATTGGACGCATCGACATGGACATGAAATTTTCTGAACTAGTCCAGAAATTTGAGAATGGGTGCTTCAACCAAATTCTTTTTTAAAAATTTGAAGGATTCTTGGCAGTATTGGCTCCATTTGAATTCGATATCTTTCCATAGAAGCTCATCCATTGGGAAGGTGATGTATGAGTAGTGGCGTATAAAGTTCTTATAATATTTAGTATGACCCAGTAGAATTTTAATATGTTTTTTTATTCACGGGTGGTTTTAGATCAAGGATAATATTTATCTTAGCCATGTCGACCGTCACCCCATATTTACATACCACATGGCATAGCAGGATTCCAATAGGTGTGGAAAATATGCATTTTCTGATGTTTAGTGTTATTTGAATATGTCTGCAGCGTTATAACATAATTCAAAGTCATTGTATGTGATTTCTGAGTAGACTATAGATTTTCCAGTTGTTGAAGTATACAACCATGGTTTTGTAGATACACTCTTGGAATGATTTGACTACTATTCTTGAAAAAACAGTTGGTGTGTTCTTCAGTCTGAATGGCATGACTCTGTAGGAAAAAGACCCAAATATTGATATGAATGTTGTTTTTTCCTGATCTTCTTTTTCTATTGGCACCTTGTTATAACCTTAGAATTCGTTAGTAAATGAATAGCATTCATGACCAATGAATTCATTTATGATTTCATTAGCAAAAGGGGTGGGGAATGGATTTGTCATAGTCTGTTTATTGAGTCCCTGTAAATTGACAAAAATTATTAATTTCTTTTGATCATGCTTCTTTGGTTGTACCACCATGGGACTTTCCCAGTCTACCTTGTCGATAGGATAATTAATGCATGCTTGTAGCATTCATTCGATTTATTTTTTAATGATTTGTTTGTACTTATGCGCTAACTTGTATGGTCATTTTTTGATTGGCTTTTCTCCTAGGATCAATTCAATCTTAATTTCACCCATTTCCTCTACAATTCCTTTTAGAGCCTTGTAGTCGCATGCAAAAACATCTTGATACTCTTTTAGTAGGCTGACTATGTCAGTTGTTTTCTTCTCATATCAATAGTCACCTATTCACACCATTTTTGGTTGACCATCGTTTTATATGTCAAATTCCTTCATTTTGATTTTCGCGTCCATCCATTCTGGTGGTTTTGCTTCGTCAAGTTAGAGTTCTCCTTCTTCAATTTTTGTAAATCTTTTTGGGAAGCCAAGTTATTCCTAGTCTTATTTGTGTTATGTAGATATACTTAATACTGACTTCACATGATTTTTCAATGTTGGATGGTCTTTCTTCCATTGGAATCTCTTTCCCATCCATTTTATATTCTTCATGTCAATCCTCCGTGAAGTCGATATTTCCTTGTTTTCTACCAACGAAAAATTCCAAGTCGATGTCGATCCTCCATCGACCGAAATATTATATTTTTCTTTTTGTATAGATGGTGAAGGACTTTCTAGAGATATTTTTATTTGACATGTTGCATATTTCAAGTGTTCCTCTACTATATTAAATTCAAAGTCTTGCACAAAATTTCCTTTGATTTCAGCCCAATTTGAAGTGTGGTTGCATGCTTCTTGAATCTTATACCATTTTATTGGTATCTCATCTAATGTACTTGGGAACATGTAGGGACATACCCTTTCATCCTTATATCCTATTCTTTGTCATTCACTTTCACAATGTTGAATATGTTATGTTGGATCGTAGTCGATTTTGAATGTGCGAATATCTGCATCTTTGGATAATTTCTTGTTGTCGAATCTTTCAACGAAGTATGTCGACACAATCGTCCATGTTTGTAATCAGGGGGAATGTGTTTTCCACCATCTTGCATACTGGCCTGTGAAATTTTCCACAAGACTCTTTGTCCCTCCCTGCTCTCTTATCATTTTTTCTACCTCTTCAATGTGGGTCAAAGGGGTATGTCATTCACTGTATCAAAAGAGTTTTCTTATCTGATTTCCGGTTGGAATAAGAGTGGGAGTTTGTTGGGTTATTTTTTCGTATACTTTTGGTACAACCTAGATTGAATAGCACGTCTTAAGACATTTCTTTAGAATAACTCCGATAGAACAACAGTCTTTCGTATGTGCTTCGAAATTCTCTATTTTCCAGTTGTATAAGGAAGAGTCATAATTATGTCCGACGGACATGGGGGATTCTCTCAAAATTTCTCCTTCTATGGTCGGTTCTATATAATATTTTTGTTCATTATGTATCTAATATAGACATTTGGATTCTTGATATTCATCCCACAACTCCATCCATGGTTTTCCTTACTTTGGATCCAGGGGAATAATTATTTTTCTCCCACTTCCTTTTAATTTAATTCTATCTCTTTCCAAGGAGATAAATTCTTTCATTCGTCGACCCCGTGGATGACCAACAAGAGCTACGTACACTGGCATTCCTTCAATAAGGTCGATCACCTCAAATTTGACCGAAGTCAGTATTCCCATAATTTGTTTGTCGACATTTTCAAGTATTTCGATTGGTTCTATTAATCTTTGATCAACTAACTTAAGGTAATTCATCATGGATGCTAGATTGGGTATGCCCATTCGTACCCATATTTCTCGTGGTAAAATATTAACTTGCGAACCAAAATCAACGACCATCTGATTGACCATCATTCCCTCGATCTCCAAGTTAACTCATGGATTGTAATATTTGTTGTTATAAGAGAGGTGATTTGCATCCTTGGTTGGTTTATGACCATCTTTGTATTCTTGCAATATGTTGAGTATATCAAACAAGATACATATCGATTGTTTTTCTTTGAGTAGTTGTAGTAATTCCTAGATGTTGTCTTCATTTCGACTTCTTGGATTTTGTTGATCTTTTGTGGAATTTCTGAAAAATTTAAGAGCTTCTCTCATGATTTTCTCTTCTTTGTTTGGGTTTGGGAAGTTGTTAGTCTTCTTTATTTGGTAATTTTGTGGTGGAGTGTGAATATCTCATTATGCGCCCGACCTTGTAACAATATGTAAGTTTTTGGAGTTCCTCACCTCTTCTTTAGATACTGCATGTAGTAAATTCACAGTTTTTCTAGGTATAATTTTGTCTAGTACTATCAGGAAGTCTTCGAAAGAGTGATCTCCAATACCACATATGTTGCAAAATTTCATATCAATTCTATAATTTATAGGAAAATTTGTGTTGTCATGATCATTTTTCTATCAGTTAGCACAATATGTTCATCCACGACCTCTACCTCGATCACCAAATCCATGTTGGCCTCCTCGGCCTCGACCTCGACCACCAAATCCACATTTCCCTCCTTGGTGTCGACCACGACCACAAAACTAATCATCTCTTTGACCATAGTTGTTTTCTTGGTCGGTGGTTTTTGTGTGGTAGATTGTTTGTATATTATTCTAATTTCTTGCATTTTAATGGAATTCTGAAGTTCGATGATCAGAAGATTCACAAATGTGGCACCACTTAATTTTTTTTAGATTGAGTGGACAATCTTGTATACTATGATCAGTTAGGCATTCACATATGTTACAGTATTTTTGGGCTTGTACTCTGTGGACGTCTAATATTTTTGTTCTCTCATTTAGGGGACACTTTTTCTTTGTGTGTCTATCCCCAGTGCATGGAGTACACCATATTTCATTGTGTCGTACAGATATATTTTTTACAGTTTGTTGCAAATGTTATATTTTTTTCCTCAAGTCTCTCTATCGTGAACTTTGATCTTTGTATTAAACTAACCATCGTTCCAAAGGTTGTGTCGCTTCCAGACTATAGTTAATTTCTTCTCTCAAGATAAGATGTGGCAGGGGGTCGATTTGATGAGGTCCTTGATTTGGATAATCATATTGTCCACTTCATTTCATTTAGGATCGACAATCAATGCATCTTGTAGGTTTCCCAAATCATCTGTTTTGTACCATAATATTGCAGATTGGTCGTCGATCTATAGCCTTTGTTGGAGAAATTATCTTATCCTTGGATTGGTTTTCAGTGTGGGAGATGTACGTAAATCCAATCTATATTCTTCGTTATCCATACTTTATGATTCATCGACCGGCTGATGGATGTTCAGTTGTGCATCGCTACATGTGTTGAGTGTTGTCGTGGATGTTTCTTTTACTAACTATGGTCGATCTTTGTTTGAATCAGACTGCTCATGTGCTCTGACAGGCTGACCGTCCCCAAACATCTTTCTATTCGAAATTTTTTTGTTCCATTGGTTACAAATTTCTTCTCTTTTCTGTTGTCTTTTATCCCGTTCTATTTTCTGGATATCCACGGATTGATTATGGGCTTGCTTCTCTCTTAAATACATTTAGGCTTGGGAAACGCTACTTCTTTTTTTATGGCATCTCACAATATCTACAGACCCCCCATTTCTAACCCAAATTACTCTAAGTCGTGGGAATTGGCCATATTTATTTCTTCAATAAGTAATCTTAGGCTTCTCTTGTATATTTGCACTTTGTGTCAAGAAATTCTTCCCACTTTTCGTCTCTTTCCTAGAATTTTTTATTTGGTAACGGTGTGCCTAATATTGGTCGGTATTCGACGATATCACCGACTCCCTTATCAAGAAGGAATTTATGAAGAAGTGTTGGAACTGTGCAGAAAAATCCGTCGTGCAATTTGGTGTAGAATGTTTCTTTTATTTTGTCGAGGATCGTTCGGTCTTCAATGGATTGTTCTGAAATATAACATTCAATAATTCTTTCGAGACAGTCGTGCAAGTTCGTTCTCCTCCATTCATCAACTTTAGGCCTAACTTGTTAGAAAAATAGGACTGCGGAGCAATAAAATAAAACAAATGTGGAAACAAAACACAGAATATACACAATACAAGAGAGACACAGATTTACGTGGATCACCCAGTGTGGGCTACGTCCACCAAAGAAATTTCCACGTCCTTTCTTTATTATTATCCAGCAAAATGAAGGGATACAACCTACAACAAAACCCGTTGTAACTTCCTCTTCTTTCTCTCACAGTCTCCTCTCTCAGAATACAATACTCGC
>SNQJ01S0056964.1:20073-34679 GCA_010110895.2 Picea sitchensis
TAAAGTAGCAGGAGATATTCTTGACATTCTACACCATCGACTTACTTAAGACAAATAATCATAATAAAAGAATCAAGCAAAAGGATCAGTCTGGGTGCAAGCGAGCGTAGATCAGGAAAGAAAATATCATATGAACAAAAACCAAGAGAATATGATTTGCATGACAAAATATGACACCATTGAGAATCAGTAAAAATTAGAAAAATGAACAAACAAACAAGCCATCACTGAAATCGACTATGTCAATCCTGTAATAAATATGGCTCAAGAACTCCCGTCGGTTGGCTTACGTATCGATCATGTATCAATAGAGGAAACCTTGTAAAACGGGTCTAGGACAACATTGACCGAGAAAACACCAACGTCGGCAGATAAAGATCATTTAATTCAAGACAGGTAAAATATGACATGAGCATTAATGAGGGAAATTATTGTTGTATAGTCATTCACACAACTGTTGAATACACCGATACACACAACATTCAAAAAAAATATCTTGCAATTAATGGATTATGGAACATAAACTAATGCCAAATAAACAATGATTTAAACATCCACTCACTCGACCCACTCGTACCACCAATATTTATTGCGGAAGAACACAAAGTATGAGAATAGATGGATGCATTGAGCCCAACGCTCTCACCACCAACTAATAATTTGGAAGAAGAATATTACCTTTTGTCACTATTATTTTTGCCTCCACAACTAACTATAGAGAAATTCACATAGACGATCAAACCCGTAAATTCTCTAACGTTTCCAAAAACTAGTAACCAGGATCAACAAATGCCGAGGATGAGAGGTCAAGTCAGCAGTGCAACAAAAGGTTCAAGAACGAGGTAAGTTTTTGACAGAGCCAGATTGACACCATTGCAAATTCGGATGAAAAACATCTGGATAGAGAAGATGGAGGAAATATATTGGAGAAAGCATTCGATAAATTTCACTGAGTGGGAAATGGAGGAAGGAAGTTGGAAAGCAGAAATTGAATTCCTTGAAAAAGAAGGAATTTGGCATATCCTTGGTGCCCCGCAAGTAGCTGACATGGGTCGATGGAAAGAAGAAGCATAAAAATTTATTGTTAGTCAGTATCATTAAGGATACATATGGTTAGATGAGCCCATAGAAATAACTGGTGGACTCCTCTACCGAATCTTATAAATCCCAAGGGTAGGGGCCAAGGTACTCAAATCGGCCAATTCTAATGACTAGATGCAATTTTTAACAGGGTCAAGGACAACCAAAATATCTAAGGGATTGTTGATCAACAAAATCACCGACCCAAAATCCCGTTGGACTGCCATCATTATTTCTTTGTGCTTCACCCCAGAGGGACATGCATCTAACGTAAAGATGACAATGGTCGAGGCAATAGCTCAAGTCTATCAGAATTTAGAAAGGTTCAATTGGGGAGAACATTTGGATGACATTCTCAGAATCAACTACAAGGAAGTTCAATATTTGGGTCGAGCCATCAATCTCCTATCATTGCTAATATACATAGAAATGGAACAATATGGGCATGTAGGAGAAGAAAAATTCACATCTAAGAACACTCTGAGAATGGATAAGTACATAGTTTTCTCCTCAAATCAGACAGGTACATCAAATTCACTTCCACCATAAGAGATGTTTCGGCTGTGGGTTTGAAATATAGTACCCACAGATGGAGAGTCGAGCAAGCAATCTTTTGAGCACTTCCATCACCTTTCCATTTTCAGCTCGACCTTGACTGCATGAATCTTTGGTCTGGAGTCGCGTTAGCGCCATAATCAAAATAATTACATTACCAACCGACGGTGGAAGAAATCCTCACAAAATTGGAAAGACAAATCAATCAGAACTTAGAAATTCCACCTGAGGAACAACAAATATGGATGCTATAATATTTCCATTGACTGACAGGTAACAAGAATAATAAAGAGAAGTTGCTCTCTACACAATTTCGTTTATCGAAGAATTACAAGCTTCAACAATCGTCCCTCCAAATACTTCCCCAAGAAAAAGAAAACAACTAAATAAAAAGAAAAAAGGGAGGAAATTTTCCCAAGAAGAGGCACTATATATTGATACAGAGGAGATATGGACAGAAAGGGAATCGAATTCAATGACCCCATCATTAAATAGAAAATGACAAGTATCACCTCCAAGATCATTGTCAAATTACAATGAACCTGAAAAGAAACTGCTACCATGAAGAAAATATATAGTTCCTCTATCAGACCACAAACAAAAGAATCCCTCACCATGTAGCTAGAAAAAGAAAGATAACTTGAGAAACAACTATCACAACAAGAGTAAGAATGGTAGAAGGAGGGACACAGAGTGTAGTTAGAAACTGACCAGGCATCCAATCACCTCAGCCAACTCATAGGTAAAATGCAAGATACATAACAACAATTGGATCAAGAGTTAGGAACTTCTTAGACATCAAGTATAGCAGATAAAGTTGACTTAATTTCCAAATAAAAGGTTCTAAATATCGAAGCGCAACAAGCGATCAACATATGATACGACTTCATCAACAAACAAAGAATTCACCCCCTAGTATTATTCAGACAACTCTCAAGGTCGACACAGAAAGTGAAAATAACAAGGAAGTTGATGAAGCCAGCGGTGGAACTCCAAGCACAATAGCATAGTCGGAAATAACACCTTAAGTCGGTCATTCACATAAATATTTTGTCTCCTCTTCTTACATATTTCTCTTTCTCTTATACTTCTCCATATTGTAATATTGTTATCAAAATATGAAAAAGAATAAATATTTTGTATGACTCCCACTTGCTCGTGATGAGCAAGAAATTGAGGTGGGGGGAGATATTGTAGGGGATAGTAGAGCCTGTCAACTAGACCCGGTGGTCATCTTATAAATTTTTGGTTGAACGACGTAGTTAGAAGTAGAAGTTGGTTGGAGGCTCTATTAACCGACCGACCCAGTGAGTTAAGTAGTTACAATTTCCTAATAGAGGTATAAATAAATAAGAACATGAAGGCTCAAATATCTTCATGTGAGAGGTTATATGTAATTGTGTTGTACTATCTATTATATAATAAAAGGACTATTGTGGATGTCTCTATATATGTCTATGTGTATGCATGTATCTCTATGATGGATATGTAAGGTTCTACTGGTAGCACTCCCTACTTTCCCTTAGATTACAACAATTGTCATGTACCCCCTTTTTATGAGATCTATCCCCATTTACCTGCTCCCCATCTCTTTTCACTTCTTCCCTTGACATAATATCTTTCTTTCTTGTCTTTTTGACTGTTATGCTACTCCTTGAATTTTGACTGCGCTCTATAGTCTTCCTTGTATTAAGTTTGGACTACTTGTCTTCCTTGACGTGCTTGCTTATGCTTGTTCCTTAGGTTTTTTCTTTTTCTTCTGTGCTACTAGAACTTTCCGCTGCACAGGCCAGTCCTTCACTATCCATTCTAATTCCTCCCGCGTTGTGTAGTACCTCATTTCTAGCCACTTCTTGTTTGGATATCTTCTGGTCTGAATCCACATGTGGTGTCTTGAAGCCTTAAATTTAGCAATTCCTTCGGTTTCCTTGAATACTTCAATTGGGATTCTATACAAGTTAGCTATATTCTACTACATATTTTCTAGTAACATTGAAAAGAGAATGTTGTTTTCCTATTTGTTCTTAGCATCTTTTCCCTTCCATAAGGTTGTGTATCGTGTTGCATGACATTTGCCTCTTATGTCCAGAAAGGATGTGAATTTGGGTTCCTTCCAGATTACCAATTCTACGAATATTAATAGCCGAGAGTAATGGAATTTTGTGCAATTATCCTCTGCATCCCTGCAGTCTATCAAAAATTGGTTCAGTAAAGAAGGTGCCCAACTGAACACTATACCCTTTGTGCAGTGCACAACTACTATTATGACTCCTGTCGGGGCCTCTTCCTTTCTGCACTTCCTAAAGAGTTTACATTCCATAAGCTTCATGGTAAACCTTGTCACATGATCCTTTATGTCCTTTATCATTATGCCCATGTTGCCCCTGTCTGTCCTGAAATTTGTTTTAACCTCTTATGTAATATCCTTGTCTCTTGATTTTTTCTCCAAGTAGTCTTCTGGTTTTACGCCATTGGTTGGAAACCCTGTGATTCTTTATATAAGGTCGAAATCTGTATGGACCGGCCTATCCATCCACATGATACCTCCATGTACCCTTTGCCAACATTTGTTTCACACATTTTCCCACGTTCTTACCGTGCCTGAAATGCAATATTTCCATCAAATTCCTAATACCTGAATTATATACTCTTGTGACCCAATGCGCGGGCTCCAAAATTAGCTTTCTTGAGGGTCCTACCTCCTCCTTGTTCTCTAAATAGATTTCCTTTACAAGTTCAAGAAACTTTGTTGTTTCCTTTACATCATGATCTGCATACTTCAATTTTTCTATTGTTCCTAGCATATCTTCAACTATAACTATGACGTCTCGGATATGAGGTAACATGATCTCCACTGAGGTTTGTTTGCTTGGGGCTCTTGGTGTTTTCCTTTTCCATCTCGCGGTTGGGTTTTCTTCTACAAGTTCTTCCTCAACTTCTTCTTCTTCTTCACCCCTTATTTCTTGCTTGCCTATAATGTCTTCAACCTGGACTTCTTCTACATTAGCTTCCTATTTTAGGGTCTCCTCACTCTATTTTTCTGTCTCCACTGCTCCTGCAGAGTTTTTTGAATTAGGGTTTGCCCTGTCGTTACGGTTTTATGATTTTCACTATCCTATGCTCTAATCCACATCCATTTATTCTGTGAATGATTTTTATTCTTCTACCCTTGTTGTACCAAGGGATTCAGTCTCCGGGGTTGTAGCATGGTCCACCTCCAGGATGGGTTTTGTTTATGTTATTCTTTCCTTTTTTTCCCCCTGTCTGTTGGGTCACCCTTGCTTTCTTTGTCTCTATTTCTCACTTACCCTCAGCTTGTGCTCTTAATTTCTCTGTTGCTAAAAAATCACTAAGTGTTGAAATTTTATGAGATTTTCCCTTTTCATAGCTGTAATTATTAATATTTTCGTCCTTTTTTGGTTTCTCGTTCATCATTTTCCTTTTTCTGGTCTTTTTCCAGTTTCCATGCGTGTTATGTTTTCTTTTCTTCAACGTGATGTTTATCCTCTATGTTCATTTTTCCTATTCGCAATATATTCATTCCTTGTCGCACTGGATTTTTGTTTGTTGCACACCATCATCGTTAACTATTTGTCTATCATTTATTCCTCTAACTACCTATTTTTGGTTTTTGCTTCATTTTTCTACTTTTTTCTTCCTTTTTCTTCTTTTAACTCCTACTATTTACAATATGTACAAGTCTACTTGCTGCACGACAACTACTGAGAGTTATTAGGTCAATTGTATCTATACAGTTTTAGTCGATTACCATTTACCAGTCCTTGAACTTCCTTTCCTGCTAAGTCTTGCAGTTGTACAACACCTCCATCTATGAAAAACGTTATCTGATATGGCCCTATACAATGCATTCTAAGCTTCCTTGGGTGCTGCAAATACTTATTGTCCTAGAGGAGAACCATATATCCTTCCTTGAAATTCTTCTTCTTGATATGTCTGTCATGCCATGCCTTATCCGTCACTTTCTGTACCTCCTGATGGAAACCTAGTATGATTCTATCCTCTTCTAATTCCATCAATTGAGCCAATATTTATTGCACCGTGGCCCTTTATGTCATATCTGTAATTGTTGTGATTCGCAGACTTGGTATCAAATAATCTAAGGGAACTACTACTTCCTATCCATACACCAACCTAAAGGATGTCTTCCCTGTTAACTTCTTGTAGGTATTTCTATAAGCCCAAAGTACCACTGATACCTTCAAATCCCAATCATCTATGTTCACGTTACAAATATTTGCTTGAGGGTGATAATGAGGGTGATAATGAGGGTGATAATGAGGGTACCTTCAAATCCCAATCCACTGTTGCATTTTCTTGAGGGTGATAATGAGTTCTCTTCTGGTGATGTATCTTAATCTCTTCAAGAATTGCCTCAATTGCGTTGTTGATGAAGTGAGTCCCCTGATCACTCATAAATATTCTTGGACATCCAAATCTTGTCCCTACATGTTCAAATACAAATCATGTTGTAGTGTTTGGGATACAATCCTTTACTAGTGTTGCCTCCACCCATCTGGTTAAGTATTTCGTCCCCTGTAATAATATATCTAGCTCCTGATCTTTTGGCTAGTGGATTAATTGGACCTACAAAGTCTATTGCCCATTTATCAAACACTTGTAAAGTTACTTGAGGTCTTAATGGAATCTCATCCTTCCTAGATAGATTCCCAACTCTTTAACAAACATCACACTTTTGACAATATTCCTTTGAATCCTTATGAACTCTTGGCCACCATAACCCTGCGTGCCATACCTTCTCCACGATAGCTTTCCTGTGTAGTGTCCTCCAACAATCCCTTCATGTGCCTTTGCTAAAATGATATGCCTTTCGTTCTCAATCACACATCTCCTCAAGATGTTATCTACTCGAATTTTGTATAATTGACTTGCAATCAACTGATAATCTGTAGCTCCAACCACCAAATTTTTCTTCTGCATAGTAGTAAATTCTCTTTGTAATACCCCTTGGTCGAACCCAATTGTAAATGTAAATGCAAATCTACTTAAGTTGGTGAGATGTTTGATATAATTTTTGGATGCACCTTCCATGGTATAGTGCGCACATGTACTGTGCAGCAAAATGATGAAGTGTGCACATTCCAGGACACCGCACACAACAAAATTAAGTGCACACAACTTTAAGGCCAGGGAGCCTTTGTGCATATGTTTTGTTTATAGGTTGGTGAGCCAGCTATTATAAGATAGGAGGCTTATGTGTTGGATTAGGTTGGATAGCCTAGATTCTAAAGGCTAGTGAGCCTATTTTTGTATATGTCTTATGATTAATATAAAATACATCGTTGCATGTATACCGACCACGATAAAAGAGTATGTTGGACTAAACTCCACTAGTTAGGGAAATGGGGGGGCTAAAAGTTAAGGAAAAGGGATAAGATAGGGAGCTTAAGCCAAAAAGGAATATTGTATTAATATTCCTTAAAGTATAAAGTATGGATAATTATTTTATCCTAAGTTCTAAGGATAGGGACAAGTGGGCCAAAGTAGCTCCCAACATGACAAGTGTCAAGTTGGGAACATGCATACATATAGTTTGGACTTAGTTCATTTTCCCATTCATTCATTCCAACATCTTTCACTCACTCATTCAGCTGTCCTCCACACCATCTTGTACCTGTATCCATACCCATACCTGTATCTGTACTTGTTTATCTTGGGATCTAGAATGAAGAAGCGGGTTTTCAGGCCCGCGGGATATTGAAGAGGGGGTTTGTCAGGCTCGTGAGAAATTCTCTCTAGGTGAGAGAATTGCTGGGAATTGATTTCCTGAAGGTGCTAAACTGCAACTACAGGGCTTTGAGACTTCCTGTCTGGCCTATTGCTTAATCCCTGGAAGGGAAGTGGGGCAGCTGAGGGACTATTGAGTAGAGAAGGGGCACACTTCCTTGGGTGGGACAAGCATGTGGGGAATGAGGGACTGTAGGCTATTAGTTTGAGTTGGCACCTATGATGGAGTCTTTCTTGTCGTATGTGATACATCATCCTAGTTAGGAATCCCTTTACTCGGGTGGAGTTTAGTCCCATATCGGGGGTGACCCATTGTTGTGAGTGATAAGCAGTGTGGTCTAAGGCTAGGAGGTTTGTGGAAGGTATGCACATATTTGGTGATATTCTTACCAAGATAAGTGTCAATTGTGTTTTAATTTATACGTTGCATTATTATTTCTGTGTTTATTTTTTATGGGTTTTTCCTGTGTGTGGTTTATACATGTCTTTATATTTATGGGTATTTCCTGTCTAGGTTGTGTTATCACTATATAATTCTCAGAGGTTGTCGAAGGGTAGAATAAATTGATAGAGGTAATTATCAAAACCACTTTTGAAACTGGGATCTATCCCTGCCAGTTTCAGAGAGGGATCTCTCTTTAAGATTTATATTTGTTTAAGTTTTGAATGTTAAGCTAGTTATGATAGTCCGAATTTGTTTGTTTGTTTGTAATAGTTGGTTGAAAGAATGCATTAAATTTCCATTAGTCTATGGGGTCTGTATTTAAGATGAGGATCAGATTCATCTTTTTATGAGATTTTCTTCACAGGGAAGGTAGTAAAACTATTGGATCTATTGAGATTAAACGAGGTGAATAAGACAGAAAAGGTGTGACAGTCCACTAAGCAAAGGAGCAACTAAGAATTCTATTACTTAATTTCAGATGAAAAACATAGAGACCATTAAAATACCAGAGACAAAGTGTACAAGATAAATTATGTTATATTGACTTCCTTTTAATGATTAGAATCTGAAATACATAAATGATTCATATAGAATAAGAAAACATTTAACAAAGAAAGAGAGACATCACCAACAATTTGACACAAGAATCTTATAAATAAGCTTGTTTTATTACTGGTTGATCCTTTGAAAAGTTTACACAATAGCTACTGGGTGAAAAAATCAACCTTCGATACTTTGAAGGAAGAAGTATTTATACAATAATTTACATCAAATCCTATCATAAATGACTAGGATATTATGGAGGAAAAATCTGACTAACTAGATCCCATATTACAAAATATAGGAATTATGTTGATCTATTCGGATCCTTGGTGTTGATTTTGAGTAAGTAGTTGGTGACTCATATATTTGACTTGATTGACTTCTCCATGCTGACTTGAACCTCATAATCACCTTTACTCAAGTAAAGAACATAAATCTCCCCATCTCTTTTTACTAGGGATGGAAACCTTGCGTAACTTTTTGTATATCTCGTCCATCTCAGTATACTTGGAAGAAGTGGGTTTGGTTATGAATATATGTTTTATCTCATGCTGGATGCTCAGGTCCAATTGTAATGTCTCTAGGAAAGATTTTCTAGTAATGATTCATTGTATACCTGCAAAATTGGAAACATCCTTTGCCACTGCACTGATCTTCTGCTTGTATTCTGACAGAGTGATTATCTTTTCATTGAGTACTAGAAGTCCAGGGAGACCCTTCTTGTGTAGTAATTCAATCTTGCTGAAAAATATTTGAACTCCAATGTCCATCACTTGAGACTTCTTCTCTAGCTGCAACATTAATCCTTTCTTGGTTATGACCTTCTTGACCTCAAGGATGGTCTCTGTCCTGTATTCAATCTCTATTGCTTAGAAATCCTGCTTGTTTTTGGAGTTTAGGAATCTGATGAGCTCAGTGGCCTATGTAGGTCTTTCTCCTAGCTCTTCTCTTATTTTTCCAACTACTTCTCTGGCATTTTGTACCAGTTACCGTTGTTCAAAGATGATATATATGAATGGACATATTTATGTCATAGAATTGTTGATATCCACCCAGATGTTTTGCTTGGCCTCGGATAATGTTTTTTCCATGACAATCTCCTTCTGTAGTTGTTGTAGTTGTTGACTGAGTCTCTGAGCCTTATGCATTTCTGCATGACAATTGTTCTGGAACATAGATTTTTGGTCTTAATTACTTCCTCTTTCAACTTTTTGATTTCCTCCCCTTGAAAGGACATGTCTTCCATAGACTTCACAAGTTTCTCAGATACATCTGGAACATGGATTGGGATGGCTGATGGAATCTCTACTGTTGTAGTTGCTTCTATTGTTTTCACTCCTATTAGAGGGACTGCCTCTAGTGGAATAATATCCATTTTCACACTCTATTCTTTCTCCTTTATCAATTTGTCCATCTCGTCTTCCATATATCTTATCTGTTCATTTTGTTTCATGATCATCTTCAACATCTCCTCTTTGTGGCCTTTAGTTTCAACCACCCCCTTTTCTTGTGAATCTTCAGTGGCTGGAAGCTTCAGTTGATTTCTCAAGGATGCTATATCAACATTTTTCTTCTTCAACAATTCTTCAGATGCCTTAACATTCGATGGGTCACCCAATATTTAGCACCAACTTCTCTAGTGATTTGATCTTATTATCCTTGGCCAAAGAGGATATTTTCTCCAGCTTGAATTGGGACTGGATGTTATTCAGAGATACCTGTAGTTTTGAAGCAATAAATGAGGTGTTTTTCAAAGTGGAGAATATCATCTCCTCTATTTTCCTGTGCATGTCAGTTTGGTCCACTAGATGGACCTCCTTCACATCAAACTCAAAAGAAGTCTTCTTGTAATCAACAGTTGTGTTGGGATGAGGAACATGTTCTTGCAGAAATTCCATTTGCATTCTTCCTTTCTCTGTGTCAAATGATGACAGTAGTCTATGTTGGGTAGTGGATGTCTGCTTCCAGAACTGGGAATATGTGGTGTTGTTTAGGATTTCATTCCTTTGCTTGATTTGTTTGTACTTGTCAAAGATATTTGACCCTATTTTATCATGAGAGGATTCAACTGATAGAGTAGTGTCTGTTTGTTTTTTAGATGAAGATGTGGACACTATGAACTGACTACCTAAAAAGGTTGAGGAATGTGGTCCCTCCATGACTATGGTGGACTACATTTCTCCTTCTTTGAGTAGGTATGGTGTGTGACTAGTTGTTGGCAAAGGGGCAGACCCAAAGTTCAACGCTACAACAATGCACCAAAAAAACCCTAACTATCGGCCCTTTCGACAACACCTGCAAAGAAGATGAGGTCTCATCCAAGGTAGAGGCAGGGGTGGTTGCAGGACTCAAATGTCTGCAACCTTAGATGGGACATAGATATGTGATTCTAATCACTTAACATATCACTCAACAGTTATATTTATCAATATTCAGTTCTTAGTTACAACGCAGTTAAACTCTAATCACAATACAACGCAGTGGTCAACTAGATCTGGCATCTAACAACACTTAGCACAAAAGAACATATCATATATAGTAGATTCAAGCACTAATAACATTCATATAAGTTAGATCTAACATCCATATACATCATTAGCAAAAATCATAAACATATCTATCTATCTATATCAAAGCACTTAGCAAGTAAAGACATAAACACATCCACACATTGCACAAAGAAGAGAAACACAACATATACGTGGTTCACCCCCACCTTGGAGCTATGCCCACCAACTCTTCTTCTTTATTATCTCTATCAAGCTTCTTACATGCACATAGCATCAAAATCCTACTCCGCAAAAGACATCAGATCTATGTGCACTCCACCATATCCTCCTTCGATCTAGGTTAAAGCACCAAGCCTTCTTACAATTACTTGCTGGTAGCTCTGCAATTCTCACACAGTATGCACAAAGAACCTACAATCCTTCAATCACATAGATCTAGCACTTAGACATTCGTAACTGCTCCTTTATTACATTTCCTAGACATCTATTTATACTTTAAAAAATAGGCCTAAACATGGGTAAACCCATGGGCCGACATCCCATACCTGTTACATAATCCCAAATCTAAAAAAGGACCTAAAAAGGGGCTGGTCAAACTTGACCAAGGATCTCCCAAAACTTGGTTAAGGGCCAACAGGCCCCCAACACTCACCTGTGATTCATCCCGAGTCACTCTGATCTGGGTAGTTCTTGTTTGAAAGCTTAGAGTTTGGCTCAAGCTTCTTCGACTTGTTATTGTTCCATGACCTCTTGTGCAATGAATGCTTGGATGACTACCTCATTCATAGGTCCCTCCAGGCGTTGTTCAACTGCTATGAAAACCTTCTCGAGTTCTGCTCCTTGGCCTTCAACCTCTGTGAACAATTGGTAAGACTTATCTTGTACATGTTGGATCTTTTGAGTTATTTCCATAACTCTTCTCTAGATAGTGTGGATCTGTTGTTGGGCGATGCATTTCTCTTGGGAGCACTTCATTCTTTCCACAGCTGACAAGGGCTTCAACTACGCTTGTGTCGTTTCGTCTTGATACTTCACCTCTTGGAGCTGCAACTCCAGTGCCTTTAGTTCTAGATTCTTAGTGAGTTTCTTGTAAGTCTGGGCACTACGATCAATAAGTTTCTTACATTACATAGCAAGGGATTTTATTCTCTCAAATGTGCTTCGAGTAGTTGCTTCTCTTTGATCCCTTACATCCTGTGGAGTCTTGGGCACTGCGTGGAGCTCTAAGTCTGCTATGCATTGTTGTAGCTACTGGATAACTTCTGCGAGCTTCTCTACTTGTTGCATGACTCATCCCTCTGCCTTTATTTCCACAACTATCATAGAGTGAAGTGCTCTGTTGATCGCTTCTTTCACTTCGAGTTGCTCTGCGAGAAACTGTTCTTTTCCTTGTTGTATCTATGATTTTTCTTCATCGAAATTTTCTTGGAGAGTGATCTTTTCATGTTTTTCATCTCAACATTGATCTAAAAGTATTCCTTGCACTTGCTTCAAGGCTTGGGTGGCTTGTTCTATTTCTTCTTGTGCTCGTCGAAGGAGAGCTTCGACTGTATCATCTAGTCGGTAGAATTGGGCTGGCTCATCTCCCAACTCTGGTTCTCCTGATGGCAGGGGTGTAGTGGATATTGCGTGGCTGGACTGAAGGGCCTACTGTAGCCCTCGAATTTCGATTTCAATTCTATCATACATTTCCTCCTGTTTCGCTCCTTGTTTCTCTGCTATTTTTAGTGAAGCGTCGTTCAGGGCTGCTATGATGAAGTCAAAATCATCAGAGGTGAGGAAAGTCTGCATATTGGTCATAGTGGCTTTCGATTTCTTCTGGGAAGAAGGTTTCAAGGGGGAAACCTTCCTCTTCTTCAAGGGGTTAGCCTTGTCTCTGGGTGGTGTTACTTCGTTGGGCTTCTTTTCAGCTTCTACTTTGTCATCACCCACTCGGTCAGGTAACACTGAAGGAGTCTTTCTTGAGGTGCTTCTTAAGTTTTGGACCTCCTCAGTCTTATTGGGTATATTATGTTCTTTATGAGTTTCCTCTAGGCTATCAAGATCAGATATGTCTGCGGGGTTGGCGGGGATAAGGAGGTTAGAGGACCATTCCTTAGTGATTTCTTTAAGGTCTTCTTCTGTAAGCTTATAATATGAATGGAGCTGCTCTTTATGTTCATTTTCTCGCACTATAATGTAGATGAAGTGTCGATTTGCGCTAAACTTCATCGGGGTTCGAAACCTTTGTAAGGTGTTCGAAGTCATGTGAGGCTCGACTTCGATGGCTTGCTTTAGCTGGAGGTAGTATGTATGAAACAAAGAATTCAACTACCATTGTTTGTTCATATCAGTTGAATACCATAGGGTAGCGAACTTCGAGACAAGCGGTTCAAATGGATCGATGTTAGGGAAGGTCACTCCTTCCGGCATCTCCCAGGCAACAAATGAAATGAGGACCAGGAGCCGGCTGAAATGAAATTCATATCCTTGATCCTGTGCTTCTCATAAATCTAGTTCCAACTGGTTAACTAGGTACTTCGCCCAGTTCATCTATAGGCCTTCCGTGCACTTCCCTGCAAGGTCAACAACAAAGTCAGTGACCTGTGTAGGTCCGTTCTTCCTTACTAACTTTTCAGCTATCAGTTGACATGCTAGGCGCACTGCGCCACTCTAGATGGAAGCTACCTTGTAGCCTCTTGTTCCCTTCTCAAAGTCACCATATGTATCCATGATCTTCTGTGCGAGTGCACGATCTATGGATTTTCCTGGATAAAAGTCCTATGGGTCGGGTCCTTGCATACTCAGTCCTGTGATCCTGTGGATCAATGTTGGTTCAACTATAATGTGGTAGTCTAGCCATAAGTAGCCACCATGGTAAAACGATAGTAGCCGCTTGACATAGGCGTTGACTTCCTGGTGTCTTCCGAAGTGTGGGATCTTCATAACATTCAGCAGGGTGGACTATGCGAGGTTCATCGTCCACGACTGGGGGACTATCTTTGAATTCTTCCCCTTAGTTCTGGTTAGGTACTTGTATGGGGAGATCATACCATAGATCTTCCGATCTCCAAGGTTGAAGTTGCTGAACTTCAATGTTGTGATCTTATCCTGCTCTGTCCAAACTGCGCGTATCCCCTTCGGGAGGTATGCAATGACCATGGTGTACTTTAATTCTCTTGGCACACTATCACAATTCACCATGCCAGCGAGAGGCGGGATGTAATCGAGCAATACGGTTGGAATCAGTTTTGCATTTACGAGGTCATCTTTATGCTTGGCTCTCTTTTTTACTGATGGCTAGGATGGTCAGGCTCCATGAGAAGTCAATGGAGAGACTTGCACTGTTCTCGTTGATGAATATTGTATTCCTTCAGAAATTGACATGACTCTTTTAGTCATGAGGTCGATCAGAACTTCTTCAACAAATTTCTTTGTAGCGCTGAACTCGTCTGACATACATGCTCGGGGTTGGAAATCTTCTGGTTTGAGGAGTAACTTAGACACTGCAATGTGATAGAGGTAAATAGTGCAATGATCACTGTGTAAAATCAATGAGCCTACGAGCTCAGATTCATGGTTAGCAAAAGTGTTCTCGGTGCATGGTGCAACAGGATAAATAGATAACTTGGAAACAGATTACTTGCAACGGTCGAGAATCCTTCATTAACTCTGTTATGTCCACTATGGCGTGCTCCAACGATCTGGTGGCGAACCATAAATGCCTT
>SNQJ01S0056964.1:39197-50984 GCA_010110895.2 Picea sitchensis
CCCCCCACCATTAAAGGAAAAAAGGTCAAGGGGGTCTGAAATGCATTGATGGCCATTGATCTAGGTGCTACTAGATGTTGTCGATGGATGGAAGTTGTGCGCCTTTTAGTTGAAACATGACAAAGAGTCTTATCCACAAGAAACTTAGGATAAAATTATGCAATGGGTAGCGCTAAGCTTACCCTTTCTTAATTTTTCACCAAGGTATTATTTCCTAAGCTAAAAACATCGAATTTACTCAAATAAAGGGTATTTTAACAATCCCTTTGCAATTTTTATTGAAATAAACATCACTAGCCTAAATCTTAGCCTAATAAACTAACACATCAATCCAGCTTAGACTGTTGGATTAATCATTACTCTAACCTAGCTAATTTGGCCAAGATTAAACTGTTTGACCAAATTTATTCACTAACCTATCAACATAAATTTAAAAGGTTTGATCATGATTATACAATATGAGTCAAACCAAATTTATTTTTTCATGGGGTTTTATATTTTCTCTCTTTTTTTTAATACCCTCTTTTCATTTTTTCTATTTTTATCCTTTTTCTTTTTCTTTTCTTTTGTTTTTCTTATTCTTTTTCTTTTGTTTTTGTTTTTGTTTTTGAAAATCATTTGCAGAATAAAATATTATTTACAATAAAATATGACTAGAGGAAGAAATTCTAATCACCAGGTGATACTATGAAATATAGGGTTCTAACAGTGGCTCCACTTGGGGATGGTCCTCTCCTTGTGAGGTGCCAAGAACCAGCTACCTGCTGCCTTGAATCTTCTTCTCCAATAATTTTCTACATTCTGATTTGCTTTATTATAAATGTAAATCTAGTGATCTTGATGAGGGGATTAGGGCCTTCTCTCCAAGCTTCAACCACTGATAAAAAATCACCCACACCTGACATAAAGAGTAAAATGGTATTTACAATTAGAAGAGTGAGAAAACTCTTCATTCCTATGAAACATAGTGCTTGAGCATTCTGCCATTGATAGGTCCTCCTAGTAGATCTGCTCCATCCATATCCTTGATCAAAAATGCATTTCTTCCTCTGTAGGCATGTATTATGAATGGACCTTTCCATAAATTTTCAAATTTTCCATGTTTTCCCTTTTCTTCATTCCTTGAGTCCCACTTTAGTACTTTATCTCCCAACTGGAAATCATCATCCTTGGTTCTTCTATCATATATTTTCTTGATATTTTCCTTAATCACCCGAGTTTGGTTGTAGACCTCTTCTCTGGATTGTTGCAATTGTATAGTTTCATTTATTCTTCTTTAGATGTCATTTGGTTCTACCCGTACTTCCTGGAATAAATTCATGACAGGAACAACTAAACAAGTAGTAAAAACAACATCCATTACATAGACCAACTGGTATGGAGACATACCAATTGACCTCTTTGTAGTAATTTTGTTTGCCCATAATGCATGTACCAACTTATTATGCCATGATTTTTTTTTGTCATGCAACATCTTCTTGATGATGTGAACCAGACTCTTATTTGAAGACTCTGCCAATCCATTACCCTGAGGGTAATAAGTTGTAGAGTGTCCTAAGGTGATATGATACTTGCTGCAAAACTCTATCATCTTTTTTGATTTGAATGTTACTGCATTGTCAACGATAATTTTCCTGGGGCATCCAAATCTAGAAAGAATGTTAGTTTCCAAAAACTTTATGATCACAACATCAGTGGCTTGCTTGGTGGGTACAAATTCAATCCACTTGGTGAAATAATTAGTGGCTATGAGAATCCACTTGTGCTGGCATGATGAAGGTGGGTGGATTTCTCCAATTAAATCCAAACCCCATTGTTGAAATGGATCTTCAACTGAAATTGGCTTCAAGGGTAAAGGAAGAAGTTTCCTTTTGTCTTCAAAGATCTGGAATTTATGACATGAGGTCACTTTCTTGTGGACATCTGCAAATAAGGTTGGCCAGTAGAAACCAACTCTAAGAATTTTATTGGCAATGGTCTTCCAGTTCAGATCTCCACCACAGTCTCCTTCATGGAATTCCTGCAAAGATTTATCAGCTTCATCTTTCAAAAAACAATTTCGTAGAATCCCTCCAACATCTTTCCAATATAGATTTCCATTTAAAATGAAATACTTCATAGATTTAAGTTTCAAAAATCTAGCTTTAGTTTTAGTTAAACGAAGAGGAGCTTGTAGATGATGTAAAACAAAAATAAGGTCTGCATACCAGGGAGAGTTTGAGAAAACCTCTCTAAATTGTGGAGTCGCCTACTCTTCTTTTTCATCAACTACTACTAGAAAATTAATATCCAAAGCATGAAATTTTGACTTAGCCATCAGTTTGTCTAATCCTTGACCCTTGATAAGCTTGGTTGGTTTGATCTCAATATCATGCTCAAGGATCAAAACAATCCATTTACCTCTTCTTCCATCTGGATTGTCTTGAGTAAGAATATCTTTCACCACAACATTAGGAACATAAGCAATGATACGTGAGTGGAGAATATATTCTGAAATATTTAATTGCTTTCACCAAATCAAAATCTTTCTTTTCCATGTTGTTATAATTCAATGCAACATCTCTTAAGGATTTACTGAAGAAAGCAATAGGTTGTTCATGGCCTTCGCTATTTTTCTGCAAAAGAACTATTGCAATGGTATGCTCAGAGGCAAAAGAGAATAGGAGGAAATATTTTTTATAATCGGGACTGATAAGCATAGGGGCTTGTGTCAAGGCCTGTTTCACATGATCAAAGGAATGCTTTTCTTCTATTGTCCACTTTATTTTTGTATCTTTTTTCAACATATTGGTTATGTTTCTCAGAAGTTCTGCAAAGTTAGGGATAAATCTTCTTAGAAAGTTTATTTTTCCTATGAAGGACTGCAACTCTTTTGTGTTTATGGGATGGTCTATTTTTTGAATGGATTCAATCATGCCAAGATCTATTTTGATCCCATATTTAGATATGATGTGTCCTAACAATTTACCTTCCTCTAGACCAAACAAAGTTTTCTTGGGATTTAGTGAGATTCTGAATTTCCTGCATTTTTCAAAAACATTTCTAAGGTGGAGTAAGTGATCTTCATCTATTTTTTGAAAAATAGTTATGTCATCCAGGTATATGACAATGAATCTTCCAAGTTCATCCACAAAATCAATTTCCATTGCTCTCTGAGATTTGGCCCCAACATTCATTAAACCAAAAGGAATTTTCACATACATGAAAGTGCCCCAAGGTGTAGTAAACGCTATTTTCTCCTGATCATTAGGGTGGACTAAGACTTGGTTGTAGCCAGAAAAACCATCTAACAAAGAAATTCTACTGGATCCAACTACCTTCTGCAAAACATGATTCATTTTGGGAAAGGGATAGTTGTCTTTAAGTGAGACTTTATTGAAGTTTTTGAAATTAATACACAGTCTGATTTCTCCACTCTTCTTTTTGGTAGGAACTAAATTGGACACCCATTTAGAAAACCATAATGGGACAATGATTTTAGCATCATACATTTTCTTTATTTCCTTGTCAATTAGAGGCATCAACTTTGGGTTAATTCTTCTAAGTTTTTGTTTGAAAGGATTATGATCTTATTTTATGGGAATTTTGTGTTGTTTAATGCTAGTGTTGTAGGATTTTAAATCTCCATAGGTACATGCAAAAATATCTACAAATTCTTTAAAAAATTCTATATATTTCTGTTTTTTATTAGGAGGCAAAGATTTGGACAATTTAATCATTTTTGGTTCCTTATCAGTTCCTATGTTACAATCCTCAACATCTTTTCCAGTAGGTTCAATTTTTGGCTTTTTAGCTACATCATTGAAATCAAACAGTTCTTCTAATGGAACTAATCTTCTAGGCAAAATATTATTTTTTAGTCAAAAATTCTGAATTTTCTTCTTTTTCATTTATTTCTTCTAAATCTATTTTATTTACACTTTCATTATCACTATCTACATCAATATTTCCACATTCAAATTCATTTTTTGATTGCATAAAATCATCAATCTATTCATCACTACCAAAAACTTGCCAATACCTGAAATTGTCTAGGACAACAGGTCTACATTTCACCTCAACTGTGTATTGGCGATTAGGATGAAATGGTATTTTATAAGTGGCTGTTGAAGTAGCCATTCCATCAACAAGTATGTTTTGGTCTTTGGAATCACTAGAAAATCATATTCAGTAAAACATTGAAAAAGAACAAGAACAACATTTCTATAGGCCCTTAGTCTCGGGTGTTTGGTAGAGTACTCATTTTTGATCTATTTTATGATAAGTTCAGAATCACTCCTTACTAAAATTCTCTTGGCACTAAGCTTTTTTAACAGTTTTAGACCTAGCATCAATGCTTCATACTCGACTATATTGTTGGTAAACTGGAAATTCAATTTGTAGGAATGGCTTTTTGAATATCTTGCTTTTGAATTGAAAACCCACAATCCATTTCCAGATCCTTCTTTACTGACAACACCATCAAAATATAAACTCCACAGAGGTTCTACTGGTTCATCAGTTTGTATTATCATTGTTTTATCTTCTTCAGGGGTTGCTTTACTTTCATCCAAGTTATACACATCATCCTCCAATTTTTCAATTTGAATTTCCATGTCACCATCATTATATAAAATAAAAGAGTCAAGATCATAATGAACAAAGTATAAACGGTAGTTATGTGGTTTCTCTTGACTACTGACCATGTATTTCATCAGTGTCTCCCTGTATAATCTTCTTTGCTAACCAAATAGTGGGATGGTGGCATAAAACATGTCCAGCTGTAGGGTACCCTATAATTTGGCTCCTCATGTTCGAGACAACAACATGCCATAATTTGGAGGTATGCCTGTAACAACAATGTCCATTACCATGATTTTGGCTGGGATTTGTGTCAAAGTAATACACAAGTCTTTGATCAGACCTATGCATTTAACTTTCCTTGAATCAAAGGAGTATAAATCCTTATAAGGCCTGGTGATATCAAGCCCCAATTTCTCCATCAAAACCTTAGGCATAAGGTTATGAGAAGAACCAGAATCTAACATGGCATTGTGCAAAGTCTTATCATGAATATTTAAACTAATGTAAAAAGGAGGAACATAACCACTACCAACTTTTCCCTCAACTTCAGGCCCAAACAACGACTCTGGTTGGTCATCAACAATGTTCATTGTGTTTGTACCCACTCCTGGTTCTATGTTTAGAGCTTTGATCACTTGTGATCTGTAAGCATTCTTGTTCATTAATTTTGACAGAGGAATAGGTATTTTGAGTTTTGCCAATTCACTTTCCAAACTGAATGTGGTAGGTGTTATCTCTCTAGGAGTCCTTCTCAGGTTGTATCTTGAAGAAGCCTGGTAACTTAAAGTGTAATTGTTTTTGTGTTTATGTGTGGATCAAATGGGATAACTGATCTACTGGATTGGTATCAAGATAGTCAAATGTATATAACCAAATGAGACAATGCTTTCAAGAATTAATGATTAGATAGATAGCTTAACTGGTGGATGAAGAAAGCTATGATTATTAACCAGAACACACATGTGATGGGTCAAATAAGATAGTGTAGATTACTATTAAATAAAGCTTATGAACTGAAAAAATGAGATAACATTCATTAGGAGTTAAGACAAACTTGAATCAAAGTATAGACAGAGAAAGGTAATGTCAATATGACATCAATAATGAAAGGAAACTGTGATTTGTATTATATATCTGAAATTCTATTACAATAACATCAAGGTATCTCTATCCAGACTCGAACCCCCCTAGACTGTGGCCTCTATCGGTTTAAATAAGTTTAACAAAACAGTTTTAGATCCTCAAATGATGTATATCAAAATTACAAGTGTGTACAAATCTAATAAATTACATGATTCTAGGAAATAGATTTTATTCTCAAGGAGAAATTTGACTCATAATTTGATCTTCAACATATTCGACCTCTTCAGCAAACTTCTAGTGATGACAAGGCAACTTGAGATCCTTCTTTGACAACTGGTCATATCTTTAACCGAAAATTAGAAAGATTCATAACTTATTTTCCTTTTAGAATCTCTGATAACCTTTATAGTCTTCGAAAACTGCACAAGTCTTCATTAGCTTCTGGATGAAGTTGAAAATGCCACCTTGACAGACAGGTCATTTTTTGCCAAAAATAGGCAAGAAACCTTATCATTTCCACCTTGCTGGCACCTTAAAAAATGGAACAGGACACTAAATTTGATGCTCTAAATTATAATCATCACACAGAAATATTCCTCGTGCCAAAAGGATTTTCAAAACTTGGATCTGTGCAAAAGAGTGCCTCTCTTCCTGCGCTTTCGGTGGCTAAAAATCCAAAATTCTAACCTGTAAGCCACCAAAAGCTTTGCTTTCGGTGGCTAAGAAAAGCTGTGAAATCTCACCTAAGCCACCAAAAGATTTGTTTTGAAACTAGCTTTCACTTTACTTCAGCTTTCATGATGACCTGATCATCATAGGAGTATGCTTCAGCATCAAATATAGTCACTATGTTCCATAATGTCTGCAAACACCTTTGAAAGTGACTGTCATTCCAATAGCAATTTATTTCAGCATATCTGCCAAAAAGACTTGTGAGCAGAACTTGAGCTCGTGCAAACAAATATTTGAAATTTGAGTCCAAGCATTTGTTACAGGATCATAAAACAAATATATTTGAGACCACAAGCTTTAACATTTCCTCTCAAATCATAGAGACATCCATTGATGACTCCTACGACACAACCAAATAATGTGTCCCAAGAATGCGCAGAAAAATACAAAGAAGGTGTGAATTCATTGTGTTGTAATATGTATGAACACTGCTCTGTGGTAGCAATATTTTAACCCATTTATTAACAACAAGTCTCATTGAACCCCTAAACATATCAATATTTTCATTACGCAAGATAAATGTCGTTTCTGGCTTCATAATATGAACTTGATCATTTATTGCAGTGAAAAGAATCGTCCCAGTTTCATCTCCTACCATGCACTCTGCAATATGCATATGAAGGATTGGGGCATCAGGTAGGCTCTTTTTTTAAAGAACAAGTTGTGCACGTAGCACTTTCACGACCAGATGGTGACCGGATGACCCAGGTGTCAGTTGGTCAACCTTAGTAAAAAAAATCTTTATAAGATTTGTGTTTGTGGAAGCCATTTTACTCTGCAATTATATACAATACAATACATGCCTAAAACGATGACTGTCAATTTGACAAAATATTCATGAAACTTTGATTGGAATTAAAACCAAATTATCGAATCTGCCCTCCTATCAAAGTATTGAAAAGAAACATCACTATATGTTTGTGGCTCTTCTTGAAACATATTTGACACATGAGATCAATCACTTGGCACCTGTATCATTAACATGATCGTAGCTCGATCTCTGCTGCAAGCACTTGGTTGAAAATAACTCTGACTATTCGGCACAAATAAAACTTTGAATTCCTTGAAAGGAGACAACACTATAGGACCCCTGGATGTACAAACTGAAACTCATACTTTACAGCTCATCGTAAATTCCTTCAATCTCTGCATACAATACTTTGATTTTGACAATTTGTCGGTGGATAATTCAAACCCTGCAAGTCCCTCTATGGCTCCTCTTCGTGGCCAGATACACAACATGTCAATCCTTCCAACAACTAATGTAGCATTCACCATTGAATAACTGTGCCATCTTTGACACCTATATCATCGATTTGGCAGTTTGCTGGCTTAGCGCATGGTGTGTCATATGAATAGGTTTTATTTTTATTTATTTCTCAAATGCTAGAAATCCCATATACATGAGATTTCAAAGGTTTAAAACTTTTATATGCACTAGTTCATACATAGGTACTTCGATGACAGAATAAAATATAGAGCTTAGTGCTTGTGGTTGACTTATGGACTTTGTCCTATGCGCTAGATTTGGGATATGGCTTGGAGTTACCATATATAGTTGATACATGGTATTAGTATAGGATTAAAGTAAGACACATGCACATACCCTTTTTTATTTGGTAAGAGTTTATAATTACACATCTAAAAAGGTAGAAACTAGGGTGTCTAAGCAATACTAACCAAGTTTTGGAATGCAGGTCAATGATAGTGTCACAAGGGTCTGGAGTAGCCATAATCAATGGGAACTTAATGGGGATTTTGAGATAAAACACTAGCCATAATTTTTTTAGAAATGAGCATGTTAAATAAAAGTTGAGAAAACACTCCAAAAATACTAGTGCATTTTTTATCACTAACAATAGGAGTTTTTCTTTGACTAGGAAAATTTGATTTCTCAACCACATTTTTCTGTGTTGTAGGATTGGGCTGACTGGTGGATGCAACATTAGTTTGAGTTGTCTTTGGTACAGATTCAAGTGTTCTTTTTGTAGGGACCTATGAGTTTTTCTTTTCAGGAACTTTCTTGGCAAGGGTATCTGAGGTTTTCTTAAATTCATAAGCTTTCTTCGTTGGATTATCATTAGAATTTTTACTTCTCAAGTTGTATTGCCTATGAACTTCCATTATAGTGTTTTAAAAATCGTGTTGTTCTGATTCTTCCTCATCTACTTCTGTCTGTGAAAGGAGGAAAAGATCTTGTTCTTCTTGGGTAAGAAAGATGGAATCATTGTCATTTATTCCCATAAGATTTATAGGAATGTCATCAAGTCCCTCGATTGTTTCTTCCCCTTCATCAACATAGTTTTCTTGAAAATGTGGCCTAATATGTTGATCAGGGCCTATCTGTTCTATTTGTTCTCTAGGTTCTCTTTGTCTGATTTGAGGAGGATTTCTCCTGAAATTGGGATTTCAGATTTGAGGGCTAGGTTGATTCTCTCTAGGCGGGTTCCTATCAGTGATTTCTAATATTTCCATCATTAACTAAGGAATCTATTTTGGCATCTGCAGTGGAAGTGGATGGTTCTTCCTTGATTGTTACTCTCCTTTCTGTTCTTTGTCTAGATCTCCTGGCCAATATATTTTTTTCAACACTCACAACACATTTTTGCATATCTTCTAGAGTTGCAGGGTTTCTTTCTCTCAATTGGTAGGACATGTCAACATCAAAACCATCAGGGAACTTAATCAAAGCTAAGCCTTGAGGAGGTTTAATATTAGTTGGAATTGCATTATATATATTGTTGAAGTGAGTACAATAGTCCTATACACTTTCCCCTTGGTTTATTTTAATACTTTCATATTCAAATAAAATTTGGAGTGGATTTTTCTTTACTCCCCATCTATTGAGAAAAGATTGGTGAAAGGCATCAATATCAACAATGCTAGTAGTTGGTAAGGATTTGACCTATTTATTAAAATCACCAATCAAACTTTGTTCAAAGAGTCTCATTTCGACATCTGCCTCATCTATTTCCTGTAAATCAAAGAATTTATTCATTTTGTCCACATGTTGTACATTCAGGCTTCCAGTGCCATCAAACTAAGGAATCCTAGTTTGATAATCTTGGGGCATATTGTGTAAGGGAGCAGCTAAAACAAGGGGAGCATATCTTGTTGCCATGATTGGTGGAGGAAGTTGGTTAGCAGGAACTTCTATAGTAGGTTGGGTTGTAACCTATATAACCATTGGATAAGTGATAGAAGATATGGAAGAAGTAGAGATGGGAAATGTAGAATGAGTTACTTGAGGATTAATAGAAGCTGTAGAGATAGAAAGGGAAAAAATCTCAACAAAATATTGAAAGTAGGATTTATGAAAAGCTTGGTCAAGGTCTGATGCTAGATCTTGTAATTTCTCGAAATCTTGAAGGATTTGTTGATCAAAATCTATTCCAGGGGAGATTATTTCTGGGGTTCTAGGTTGGAGTATGGATTGATCTAGGACTCTTTCATCTATAAAGCTATCAGATTTGGTTCTGAAAAGGCTATGCTCAAAAGGTAGATCAAACTGGATGTCTTGGATTGTGACAAACTTCTCTGGAAGAGAGGTGGACCTAGGAAGAGGACTATTACTCCCTTGACTTTCTGTTGTACTTCTTTTTCAGATTATTTTTTCTGGATTATCTACTACTATTATAGGTTTTGTTTCAGGGTGAGATCTGGTATGAATTCTTTTCGGAGCCAGAACTTAAAATTTAGAAAACTAATTAATTATTTACAAATTTTAACAACCTCTGAACATTTATCTCTTGAAATTTAAATCTTTGATTGTTCAGAAATAAAGTTTCTTATCTAGGGAAGACTATTTATAAAGTTGGAAAATTTGTTCAGTTCCCCAGTATGGTCGCCACTATGTTATCACTCTGTAATTCCCAAAGCTTGTCGAAGGGTAGAAGAAATTGACAGAGGTAACTATCAAAACCACTTTTGAAACTGGGATCTAGCACTGCCAGTTTCATAGAGGGATCTCTCTGTAAGACTTAGATTTGTTTAAGTTTTGAATGTTAGGCTAGTTATGATAGTCTGAATTTGTTTTTTTGTTTGTAATAGTTGGCTGAAAGAATGCATTAAATTTCCATTGGGCTATGGGGTCTGTATTAAATATGAGGATCATATTCATCTTTTTATGAGGTTTTCTTCACAGGGCAAGGTAGTAAAACTGTTGGATCTATTGAGATTAAATGAGGTGAATAAGACATAAAAGGTGTGAGAGTCCACTAAGCAAAGGAGCAGCTAAGAATTCCCTCACTTAATTTTAGATGAAAAACATAGAGACCATTAAAAGACCAGAGACAAAGTATACACGATAAATTTTGTTCTATTGACTTCCTTTTAATGATTAGAATCTGAAATACATAAATGATTAACAAAGAATAAGAAAACATTTAACAGAGAAAGAGAGACATCACCAACAATTTGACACAAGAATCTTGTAAATAAGCTTGTTTTATTACTGGTCGATCCTAGGGCATTCCCCTAGTAGTGCAAAACGATTGTAGGTGGTCCATCTCCATCTTCACTTTATGAAATTGTACAACAATTTTCATAGGGACTTATTTGTACAAATCAATTCCCCATCATACTACAAAAAGGTATGGATGGGTTCATGCTCACTAAATATCACATCATTGTGCTATTACCAAAGAAAAAAGAAGTACTAATCCAATTAGCACAAGCATATAGGTAGAACCCAATTCTATAACCCATGGAAGTTTATCTCTTAAGATAGTCACTCTCTAGAAGAGAGAGGATAGAAAGCATGACTGGTGGAGAGCTGTCGCCTAGGTCCAAGTAGAGGTTGCTAAAAAGTAGAACCAAAATATATGCTTCATAGTCTAAAGATGACCACACTATGGGCAACACAACTTCAAAACTGCCAAGTAAGATAGTATTTTTGCAACTGATAGCCCCAGAACAGGATAAACATTACCTTTTTAGCTTCTAGGACTATCTTCCACATGTTGTAGAGCCTAAAAATCTAGGTCTTTTGCTTGCTTTTAACTCTCCATATGATGTTCAATCAACACGTGAGAATCGATGATGTGTAGAACCATTTGTATCCCAACTCAAGCTTGTAGTTTGTGAAGGTAGCGATATACCCCCACTTCCAGTCCCTCCTCCAAGATTTCAAACTCTACAGGACAAACCTAAGTATCAAATCATTTGGAATTATCCCTTGAAGTCTTTTCACAACAAACTTGTCAACATGCCCCATGCAAAATTTATGTTGAATCTTTGACCAAGGTAGCAAGGAGGGAGTATGTCCATCAAAAAGGTTATGACCATTAAATATTAGAAATGTTCTTATAAAAGGTTCTCTCCACAAAATCAAGGATTTAACTACTTCCCATCATAGATGATTTTAGGGGCTAAATTTCGCTCATTGGCTAATTTTCCATGGTTTTTCCA
>SNQJ01S0056964.1:67687-79302 GCA_010110895.2 Picea sitchensis
CGCCTGCCCCCCCTCCACAATCCTGCCAAACCACCTACCCGATACCTCCCACCTCACTCTGTCGTCGTACCCCACTATCACTTGTCATACGTCACACCCCACATACCCGTTGGCCAATCAATGCCCTCCTGTGATTGTTATTTTCCCAGTCATCATCCCACACCATAACGGACACCTCTGTTGCACCGTATAGCCATGTTTCTTCACCATCGTGACACTGTTCGTAGATCCACGCAGTGTCGACACCATGCCAAATCCAACATTCGAGCCAACTACCACCAAAGTCCACTGTCGACAGATGCAACTAACCCGGGTAATTACAGTCCTCCATTATTTCACTCTCGAAACTCTGTTATTCATGGCTCCCAAATCTAAATCTTCTGAGACATATGAGAATCCAATTCTTCCCCCTCCCTTTGACCTGGATCATATTCCCCTAGAAGATAAGGACTATACAATTACAGAGCTGAAGTGTGAATTCCACTTCTCCAAATTACACTTCTGGCTAAAGGATATTTTCCTAGATCAAAGCGACAAAATTGGACTCCCAGAGTCCAATTTTCCTCTGTTCATGTTCTCTCAGACCTTTCATTTCCCAAAATTCACCCTGAAATTCCAAGCCCATTATTTTCTCAGCCAAAGGGCCATCGTTTCCTCTTCTGGTGAAACCCCATTGACCATTACCCTTGAATCCCTTAATCAGATGTTACAAATCGCAAGAATTTACTCTGCAATCCTTTTCTCTATAGAATCCTTGAATGAACTCTATTAGAAACTCTCTTTCCCCCAAAGAGCCCAAATTTTCAAAATCTTTCTGCCAGAAGATGCTAAGTTGCCTAAGAAAAACCCTCCCTATCCATCCTCCATCTTCTCTGTTAGGGAAAACAAGATATTTTCTACCCTCTGTTACCTATTAGGATATTTTTTAGATGAATTAGTAGATGAACCTATCTTAGGTTTTCTGTCCATTTTTTCCACAGAAGAAAAATCCACAGTCCAATTTGATTTCAATTAGTTTTTGGCTGACAACATACATGACCAGTTTTTCAAATTTTCAACAAAAGGAATGTTTAGATATTCCTCAGTACTGGTGTAGCTATTCTTCTTTTTTCAGTCATGAAGTACAATCAGTGACTTCATGGACCTCACTAGTGAGGAAAAATTCAACTAAGTTCAACTTCAAGGATTTCATTGATCAGTTTTATCACCTAGTGGTTTGCATGCTCAGTAGCAGAATAGAGCCAAGAATCAATGAAGAAGTCCAGAGAATTCTTCACCTCTCTGATTTGGCCAAAATAGGATATTGGTGTATGTACCAGAACCACACTGAAATAAGAGTATATGGATGTGAATTGCCACCATACATACTGCCAAAATATCTCCCTGTAAGGATATTTGCATTGGAATATATCAGGAAGATGGTGAACTCTAATGATATCCATTTTGTGTCAATCAAGAAGAAACAACAACTCATAATCAAGACCCAAATTGGTTCTTTCATATGCAACAACAGAGTTGCGGGAGAAGAGGAAGATAACCTCTTGAAACAAATGAACTTTACTCAGAGTTTCACATGGAATTATGATCCATTTGGTGTCATCTCAGAGCTCGAGGTCAAACAAAAGAGCACTCCTTATGCTCATGTACACAAGCCATAGGAGGAAAACTATATGAATCAGACATATTGGCAAGAAAATACATTGTTGAAAATAGAAGGACATCATCCCCCTGTCACTGCTTCACATACTAGCACACCTCAAATACAAACAAAAAAGAGAGAAAGAAAAGAGGCTTCCCCTTCGATCACAGAGGTGTCAGCTAAAGACTTTCAAATTTATAGGAAGAGGGATAAAACTAGTGTTGGCCCTTGACCAAGTGTTGGGAGATCCTTGGTCAAGTTTGACCTATTTTGGAACTTCGACAGCCTGTCGAAGGAGGAGCGCAAGACAAAGAAGAGATCGTGGGATCTCGACCGCTTTTTGGGTCCTTTTTGGGATTTGGGATTATGTAACAGGTATGGGATGTCAGCCCATGGGTTTACCCATGTTTAGGCCTATTTTGTAAAGTATAAATACATGTCTAGGAAATGTAAGAAAGGAGCAGTTACGAATGGCTAAGTTCTATATCTATATGATTGAAGGATTGTAAGTGCTCTGTGCATACTATGTGAGACTTGTAGAGCTATGTGCAATTAATTGTAAGAAGACTTGGTGCTTTACCCTAGCTCAAAGAAGGAGGATCTAGCAGAGTGCGCACAGATCTCACGTCTTCTGCGGAGTAGGATTTTGATGCTATGTGCCTGTAAGAAGCTTGACAGAGCTAATAAAGAAGAAGAATTGGTGGACATAGCCCCAGGGTGGGGGTGAACCATGTATATGCTGTGTTGCTCTGCTTTGTCCAATGTGTGGATGTGTTTATGTCTTTACTTGCTAAGTGCTTTGATATAGATAGATAGATCTATTTATGATTTTTTCTATTGATGTATATAGATGTTAGATATGACTTATATGAATGTGCTTAGTGCTTGAATCTACTATATCTAATCTATTCTATTGTGCTAAGTGATGTTAGATGCCAGATCTGGTCGACCACTACATTGTACTGTGATTACGGTTTAACTGCATTGTAACTAAGAAATGAATATTGATAAATATAACTGTTGAGTGCTCTGTTAAGTGATTAGAATCACATATTTGTGTCCCAGCTAAGGTTGCAGACATCTAAGTCTGTCAACCACCCCTGCCTCTACCTCGGGTGAAACTTCATCTGCTTCACAAGTGTTGTCGAAAGGCCGGTAGTTAGGGTTTTTTTGGTGTGTTGTTGTAGCGTTGAACCCTGGTTCTGCCCTTGTGCCAACAAATGGTTCTGTTACCAGGACCGAAACTGTGATTGCTGGGAACTAAGGAAGAAGAAGCTTTGTGTAAATATCCGACCTGAAATTGTGATTATTGGTAAGTAAGGAAGAAGAACCTTTGTGCAAAGATCCATCCTCAAACTATGAAAGCTTCGTATGTAGATTTGTTTCCCTAGTGCGCAACATTCTACTAGACCTATGAAGCTCTATGCCAAGAAAAGAGGTAAGATCTAAAGAAAAGAGGTAATATCTATAAGCTTTGTGCTCTGATAAATGTAAGAATAGTGAAAATTTCTAGATCTGAAAGCTTTGTTCTCTGTAGAAGTAAGATAAGTGGAAATTTTTGTTTCAAAAGTATGGATCTAGGGATGTTTGATAGATTTTGTCCTAGCTTGAAAACTAGGGCACTAATAGATGACAGAAGGTTTGATATGAGTAGATCTAATAAGAATAGTGAAAGATATGTTATACCTATGCATAGAAATAATGTTTGGACTAACCAATGGATGTAGGATCCTAGAATGAATTTTTTGCAGGTTAGCTACTATGATCCTAGTGCATAGTACAGGAAAGGTTGGGGATCATTTAAGAGAAAATGAGGATTAACCCTGTATTAGAGTTGTAGAAGATCGGGGCATCTGGCTAAGGAATGTCCTGGTAGAAGACCTAGTTGTCTTTGTTGCAAAGCTATGGACCATGAAGTATTGGATTTCCCTAGAATGATTGCTCAGCTTGAAGAACTGAACAAGAGACAAGAAAACCCTAAGGCAGATCCGGAAACTACGATTATGGTAGAACCCCAGAAAGAATATGAGAAAGTATTGCTATAGATGAAAGAAACCCTGAATGATCACCGACATGTCAATTTATCATAGATCTTCAAAGAAAAAGAATGCCTTGAAGCAAGAATAGGAGACTTTGACATTAACTGTGTTCTAGATGAGGAAACACAGGTGAATATCATGACAGAAATAACCTGGGAAATTTTAGGGAAGCCTACTATGACTCCTTCATTAGGAGGAATATGACTATTCAAAGGAAAGTTGATAAACCTGTGTGGAAAGCTTACCCAGATATCTATGAGTGCCAATGGAACTTCGACAGAGGAATATTTTGAGATTATTAAATTTATTGAAAATAATGCCCCATTTACCATGTTACTAGGAAAACCTTGGATTGAAAGAAATCAAGCTAGAAGAAAGGAAGAAGAAGAAGTTTTAGAGCAGAAGAAACAAGAGTTAAAGGATTTGATGACTAGAAGGATCGCACACTTAATTGAAGAATAGAAGAATAGATCGAATCCATTTAACACCAGAGACTCGGATGTCGAGGTTGTAAGAACACTAGAAGACCCACAGAAGATTGAAGTACCTGTTCTAGACAAAGAAGAAGTATCACCCTCAAATATTAGGAAAGAATATCAACAATGCGAAGTAACTATGCCAAAAGAAGATAAGAATCAGAATGGAAAAAGGCATACCGAGATGAATCTCACTAGAAATAAAGCTATAAATCTAAGTAAGAAGAGAGCTAAGATCGACAAGTTACAGAAGGTTCCAAAGGGAACTTCGCAGAAGGAAAATTTGCAAAATTGGAGCTTCGTCAGGATAACAGAACAACGCCACATGGCCCTTCGCTAGGGTGAAGCAATATAGCCATTGGGACCAATATAACCATTCGGTCGACCCCCCCTGAACATGTAGAAAGGAATTTATGGTTCGCCACCAGATCGTTGGAGCACGCCATAGCGGACATAACAGAGTTAATGAAGGATTCTCGACCGTTGCAAGTAATCCATTTCCAAGTTATCTATTTATCCTGTTGCACCATGCACCGAGAACACTTTTGCTAACCATGAATCTGAGCTCGTAGACTCATTTATTTTACACAGTGATCATTGCACTATTGACCTCTATCACATTGCAGTGTCTAAGTTACTCCTCAAACCCGAAGATTTCCAACCCCGAGCGTGTATGTCGGACGAGTTCAGCACTGCAGAGAAAGTTGTTGAAGAAGTTTTGATCGACCTCATGACTAAAAGAGTCATGTCAATTTCTGAAGGAATACAATATTCATCGACGAGAACAGTGCAAGTCTCTCCATTGACTGCTCATGGAGCCTGACCATCCTAGCCATCAGCAGAAAAGTGAACCAAGCATAAAGACGACCTCGTAAATGCAAAACTGATTCCAACCATATTGCTCGATTACATCCTACCTCTGGCTGGCACGGTGAATTGTGATAGTGTGCTAAGAGAATTCAAGTACACCATGGTCATTGCATACCTCCCGAAGGGGATACGCGCAGTTCGAACAAAGCAGGATAAGATCATAGCGTTGAAGTTCAGCAACTTCAACCTTGGAAATCGGAAGATCTATGGTATGATCTCCCCATACAAGTACCTAACTAGAACTAAGGGGAAGAATTCAAATATAGTCCCCAAGTCGTGGATGATGAACCTCGCGCAGTCCACCCTAATGAATGTTATGAATATCCCACACTTCGGAAGACACCAGGAAGTCAACGCCTGTGTCAAGCTGCTACTATCATGTTACCATGGTGGCTACTTATGGCTAGACTACCGCATTATAGTTGAACCAACATTGATCCACATGATCACAGGACTGAGTATGCAAGGACCCGACCCGCAGGACTTTTATCCAGGAAAAGCCATAGATCACGCACTCGCACAGAAGATCATGGATACATATGGCGACTTTGAGAAGGGAACAAGAGGCTACAAGGTAGCTTCCATCCAGAGTGGAGCAGTGCGCCTAGAATGTCAACTGATAGCTGGAAAGTTAGTAAGGAAGAACCGACCTACGCAGGTCACCGACTTTGTTGTTGACCTTGCAGGGAAGTGCGCGGAAGGCCTACAGATGAACTGGGCGAAGTACCTAGTTAACCAGTTGGAACTAGATTTTTGAGAAGCACAGGATCAAGGTTATGAATTTCATTTCAGCTGGCTCCTGGTCCTCATTTCATTTGTTTCCTGGGAGATGCTAGAAGGAGCAACCTTCCCTGACATCGAGCCATTTGAACTGCTTGTCGCGAAGTTTGCTACCCTGTGGTATTCAACTGATATGAACAAACAGTGGCAGTCGAATGATTTGTTTCATACATACTACCTCCAGCTAAAGCAAGCCATCGAAGTCGAGCCTCACATGACTTCGAACACCTTACAAAGGTTTCGAACCCCGATGAATTTTAGCACAAATCGACACTTCATCTACATTACAGTGCGAGAAGATGAACATAAAGAGAAGCTCCTATCATATTATAAGCTTACAGAAGAAGACCTTAAAGAAATCACTAAGGAATGGTCATCTGAACTCCTTATCCCCGCCAACCCCGCAAAGATATCTGATCTTGATAGCCTAGAGGAAACTCATAAAGAACATAATACACCCAAGAAGACTGAGGAGGTCCAAAACTTAAGAAGCACCTCAGGAAAGACTCCTTCAGTGTCACCTGACTGAGGGGGTGATGACGAAGTAGAAGCTGAAAAGAAGCCCAACGAAGTAACACCACCCAGAGACGAGGCTGACCCCTTGAAGAAGAGGAAGGTTTCCCCCCTGAAACCTTCTTTCCAGAAGAAATCGAAAGCCACTGTGACCAATATGCAGACTGTCCTCACCTCCGATGATTTTTACTTCATCATAGCAGCCTTGAACGACGCTTCACTGAAAATAGCAGAGAAACAAGGAGCGAAGAAGGAGGAAATGTATGACAGAATTGAAATAGAAATTCGAGGGCTACAGTAGGCCCTTCAGTCCAGCCGCACAATCTCCATTGCACCCCTTCCATCAGGAGAACCAAAGTTGGGAGATGAGCCAGCCCAATTCTACCGACTAGATGATACAGTCGAAGCTCGCCTTCGACGAGCACAAGAAGAAATAGAGCAAGCCACCTAGGCCTTGAAGCAAGTGCAAGGAGTACTTTTAGATCAGTGTCGAGATGCAAAACATGAAAAGATCGCTCTCCAAGAAAAGTTCGATGAAGAAAAATCATAGATACAACAAGGAAAGGAACAGTTTCTCACAGAGAAACTCGAAGTGAAAGAAGCGGTCAACAGAGCACTTCACTCTATGACATTTGTAGAAATAAAGGTAGAGGGTTGAGTCATGCAAAAAGTAGAGAAGCTCGCAAAATTTATCTGATGCAGGAGCATCTCTCCAATTCAGCTAGCCAGCCAGCCAGCCACGTCAGCGCACACGCATTCAAAGGCTGAAGAGAGGTGTAGCCTCATTTTGAATTTGAAATTCAATGTAATTTAATGTGCTTAGGCTGTTGAGCCAAGAAAGCCATGCCTTTGTGCAGGCAGTAGATAGGGTCGGCTTTAATGCCAAGATTGGCTGAGATCTAGTTCTGGATAGCATACTAGACAGCCATTGATTGTAATTTATTAGGGCAGGTAAATCCTGGAGGGAAGCGCTCGATTGAGCCCTCAGGTAAAGAGATTTTCATATCTCATTTTGAGTAAAAAAATGGTTGTATGAGAGAGCCGAGATAGCTCGAGAACACTTTTTAAAATACAGGCATTTGCCATTTAATATAAGAGAAGCAGTTTTTCCTGCATTATTCTGTCTTATATGTATGTTTGTATGTGTTCTTTGTATATGCTGTGAATGTACGCTAGGTGGATGCATTCTGCAGGAGTTTGTGTGATTTCAGGCTTGAGAGGTCTTTGAGGTTTCATGTCAGGAGGGCATGACAGAGTGTTGCAGATTTTGAATACCGGTGCATGAGTGCACTTCTGAACTCTGAGGAGTCAGGAAGAGATGTGCTGAGGCACAGGACTGAAGTCAATAACTTAGGAAGAAGACCTGTAAGGTTGTTGAATACCTTAGAGGTAGCTCTGTGTATCTGAGACACAGTTGCAGACAAAATCACTGAGGATTCTATAGGAGCTCTGCCAGGTGGGCATTGAGCATGAGTACAAGGTGCTGGAAGAAAGAACTCGACTGTGAGTTTGGAGAAGACCAGAAGCTCTGAGGAGTTCTGAGAAGCTCTACCAGGGGGGGCATCGAGTAAGTGCATAAGTGCACAAGGACCCAGAATTGTTGAACGTTCTGTGGAGAAGAGACTCCGCCAAGAGGGCGTCGAGAAAGTGTGCAAGTAGGCACAGGAGAACCGAGAACTCTTTGAGTTCTGCCATTTGAAGGAAGATTCCAAGGAAGGATCTTCACAGGTTGTTGAACACCCATAAGGACTCGGCCAGGGGTCACGTGAGTCGCAGGATAGCCAGGAGGGCATCCGTTTTATTTTCCATCTGTGGGAGAAGGAGAGAAGACAAAATTCCCCAAGGGGCCTGAGCATTCGAAGAAGCTCAGGAGAGACGACACGGTAGGTGTGTGAAGACTCTGCAAAGAGTGCAGGAGTTGAAGGAATCCTTTGAGGATTCGATAGGAGAAGAAAATCTCAGGAGGAGTAAGCGCTTGTACGCGCACGGTGAGATTTGAGGTCGTGGAGTCCACAGAGGAACAGGCAAAGGTCGAGACCTTGGGAAGCTTGAATTTCTTCCAAGTCTCGGAAGAACGCGTGAAGCTCAGGAGGGAGCGACGACAGCCGTTGGATCGACAGCAAAGGAAATCTGGACCGTGGAAAATTCACGTCCAAGGGAGTGTCAAAAGGAGCGCATAGGAGAGGAGGACCGATAGCCATCAGATCTCACCTAGAAAACCCGATATCCGTTAGATCGCGAGGAGTTGTGTGGAGGATAGTCTTAGGAGAAGGAATGCACAAGAAGACAGGTCTAAGCTATTAGATCTGGTGCAGGATCACCGACAGACGTCGGATTCGCAGAAGCTGCGAGGGCGTTAGAGCCATCGGGATGTCAGCGCATCGGGGATATCAAGGACGTGAGGAGAGTCCTTTGACGTCAGAAACCCTGAATTAGTGAGATATGATCTGAGTCGTCCGTTAGAGGGAGATATGTGACGGAGATCAAGCGCCCGTCGGCACATCGCCTGTCGGGACCTCGTAAGCAGAAGAGTGGAGAATTGAGTGTCAAGATTCGCGAGGCGCGAGGACACGAAGAGGCGCCAAGATCAAAACCGTCCATCTAAGGGACAGGTGTCGGGGATCCGGAGTGGGTCGGCGTAAGCAGTCATCGGATAATCAGGACTCCTGGAGCCAAGAGTCTAGAGCATGGAATCACGAGTAGCGATCTCCTGAGAGGAACAGGGTCGTTGATCACAGCTGGGACACATGGCGCGAGATCCCGGGGAGTCGGGATTCGGCGTTTCGGGGTTCTTGCATATAATGGAATCAAAACAGGAGAAACCATGATTTCATGAAACGCGACGGATCCCACAGCCACATCATTCGGTGGAAGACAGGTGTCGGGAAGTTAGCCCTTGAAGGGAGACGATGACAGGAGTATCGGCATATCGTGAGCTCGGAGGTTCACGAGTTGGAGCCGCAAAGAATTTCGTCAAAGTTGGCGAAGTCGCGAGAGGCGATACCTTGGCAATCATCGATTAGCACGTGGGGCGTCGCATCGGAAGTCGGGGATCGGAAATCCCAAAGGCATGAGTTCCGCGCATTTCGACTTCACGAATTCTAAAATTTCGAACGGGAAAAGGACCGTGGTCTTGTGTATAGTGGTCATATGTGAAAGAATAGCCGGAGGGGCTAAGGGTCACAGAAGGACCATCGGAGATCGGGAATCGGGGATTCTCACGAGCAGTGGCTCACGACAGCGTGAGTACCGATTTCGTGACGGGGTAATTCCCGATAGAGAGGATAGCCATGGGCGAGTGGTCATCGGGGTTCGGGAAATTGTGAGACCCGATTCTATTGTTTCCAGGATTTGCGATCTTGCGAGGACCAACTCTCTGATAGGCGAAAGGAGATCGTCAGGAGAGCATCTTGTGGGTGCGGAAAGTCCCGATAAGGGATTTTAAGAGTAATTAAGCTCTTCGGGCCTAAGAAAGAGAAGGTCCTGGTGGTAGCGGACGCGCCCGGTGGTGCGCTCTGCATCAAGTGGTATCAGAGCGGGAATTTCGCTTGTATCCTGCAGGTGAAAGAAGATAGAGTTGCTGAGGACTCTGTAACGACTGTTTGCAGGTAGACAGCAGTCGAGAATGCAGTCAGCAGGACTGTGGGATGAAGCTGAGCACTCAGGATTGTAGGAGTGATAGCAGCAGATCTGTTAGGGAGGCAGATAGACACAGCAGGATGGCAACTGAATGCCATAAGCCTGCTGAGTGGAAGAGGCCAGAGCTGATGAACGCAGAATAAATGGATAAAGAGCTTGCTAACATCAAGCGAGAGATGGAGGAGCTCGAAATCAATATGCGGCAGAATAAAAAGCCGAGATGGGTGTATGAATGGCCCATGAAGGCACCAAAGGTGAAATGGCCAGTCAGGGAGCTGATGGTCAAAAGACAGCAGAGGCTATTGAGAAAATGGTTGAGGTATGCTGAAAACCTCAAGGCCACAGAGGAAGAGATGATTGATCACTGTTGGCCAGAGACTGGAAAAGGTCTCGATGATTGGGATGATGAAAAAGATAAATTGAGATCGGCTGATGATCTCAAGAACTGCCAGGAGGGCAGAACAGAAGAAATTCCAGATTGCCAAGAGGGCAACAAGATGAGGTTGGCTGAAGATCTCATGGACTGTCATGAGGACAGTGAGGAAATTGTGCATTGCTAGCCGAGCAATGATGGGAGATCAGATGAGGATCTCGAAGACTACCAGGAGGGCAGTGGAAGTATCAAAGACTGCCAGAGAAGCAGCAGAAGCGTCCCATATTGCCCGGTGGGCAGGGATAAGCAGATGAGACTATCTATAGGTCTCAGAAACTCAGAAGTGAGTTGGAATCAGCCAGAGGAGCTGAAAGAGCAGATGAGACTGTCTGATGGTCTCATAAATTTAGAGAAGATGGAAAAGGATCAGCAGGTGCAGCTGACAGAAGAGGTGAAAGATCAGGGCGATCTTCTGATGATTGGGGGAATACAAATATTCCTACCATGTGCCCAGGAGGAGGCAGAAAGTTGTATTGCAGGTGCAGCAACAGTAGAAGAACAGTCACAGCTGATGATGACTATCGAGGAGAAATTGGAGCAAACTTTGAAATCTGCCCAAGCAGAAATGAAAGAAGAAAGTGAGCATTCCGAGGAATGTCTCAACGCATTTAGCGTTGAAGCTGAAAAGAATGCAACAGGGGAATTTGCAGCAGAAGATGGAGAAGGCGAGCATTCTGAGGAATGGCTCATTACTTTCATCCAGGAAGCTGAGAACGTTGTAGCCTTGGAGCTGACAGTAGAAGAAGAAGTAGAAGTGGAAGAAAAAGATGAGCATCCTGAGGGATGGCTCATTAGTTTCAGTCGGGGGGCTGAAGAGAAAGAAGTTGTAGCACTGAATCTAGCAGCAAAAGAAGTTGGGGAGCGAGAAGATAGAATTATAACTCCATGGGAGATGGAGCTGGAGATGCTGGACGATTGGTTAAACAATCCAGAGCCAGCAAGAGAACTGGCAGAATTTGAGTTGTCAGGAAAGATGACTGAACAACAAGTCAGTCAAAGGGAGACTGTAGAACTAAAGTCTGCAGCAGAGTGGCAACTTGAGGCCACAAATGAAGACGAAGATGAAGATGAAGGAGATGGCATGGGAGATCATGATGATCTAACCAATGGCCAAAAATTTTTGCAGCTGAGGAGACTGCAGCAACAGAACCAGCCAAGGGAGCAGCTGGACGAGGTGATTGAGGAAATCAGGGAGCTGATGTTGAGATCAGCGCAGACTACCGGCA